>CM021106.1:354859850-355001214 GCA_007115665.2 Sequoiadendron giganteum | reverse complement strand
ATTTCTTGAAGGTTTTCAATGGTAGTGCATGTTGCAAGGTAGGTGGAATGGATAGTTTTATGAGATGAGCTTTAATCAGAACAAAGTCTATGACAGAGGAAAGTGCAGTTTTTTAATTTTGGGTGGCCTGGGGCCATCCCTTGTGGTTTGAATTTCTGAACCATGGAAGGTACAGAGGATTAAGGATTGCCAGTGCATGGACAATTCTTAGCAAAACCTCTTTAAAAAACTCTTTTCCATGCATAGTAGTTTAAGAGAGGTCTGGGTTTTCCAGTACATGGACATTCCAAGAGGTTCCCTTTTTGAAAACGTTGGTTTTCTTTCCATGTACAGTAGTTTAGGATCTCCCATTTCTCCATGGTCCTCTTTCTATCTTCCATCTTCTCCACTTTTGAATTCCCTCTATCCTCCATTGCCTTGATTTTCTGGACCATTCATATCTTAGTCTACTCTCCCAATTGTACGCTAGATTCTTGTAGTGATTTGCAAATCACTCATCTCCAATAGGAGCCACTATTAGGACCAAAATTTTCATCAAAAACCTGAATCATTTTCTCATTTTGATTCCTAATATTTCACTATTCACTCCTTGAAAATTCAATTTTTCCATCCATAATATTTAAATACACTTAACCACCATTTAAAAGGGCCATAGTTGACTTATATTTTTCACCGCAGTCATAATTATTTCATAGCATGGTTTTACCGCCTTACTACGGCCTCCCACAATGGGCTCACGATATGGCAGTAGCAGCTAATGGAGCGGGCATGAAACAGTCACCACCACAGTGCACATGGTCAATTCACGATGGTGGTGAGATAATCAGTGCAGTAAATGGTCAACAGTCAATGACAAATGAAGCGGTCAACAAAAGACAGTCACCACAGTACCACTAATGGTCAAGTCAGGGACCGCAGTGACTACGATGATCACTAAGCAACTAGTGACAGAGTGTTAAGCAATAGAGACAGTGGTGGTTAATAAGTAGGTCACCGCGATACCGTACATGGTTCTCATGGAGACCACGGTGATTGCAGTGGATGAAGGTAGCGGTCAGGATTAGTCACACTATGGTACCGCCACTAGTTAGCATGTAGACCATGTTGATAGCAGTAAATCATTAGTGGGAAAAAGTGGCAATTACCGCCACACTGTGACCGACCAAAGTACAAACCGCGGTGACTGTGGTGGACGAGAATAGACAGTGAGGGAGTAGTTACGGTTAGTCACCATGAAGTTGCCAGTGGAATAAACACTGACCACGGTAAAGAGGTAATAACAGAGATGATAGTGAAGGATGGTCACCATGCAACCGCGGGTGGAAAAGTCAAAGCAACAGTGAAGCGGTAAGTATAAAGGGAAGATTCGCAGCAGCAAATAAAGTGAAATGCACGAAGCGATAAAGTATTAAAGGAAAATTTAAAGCAAAGCTATAGTTTAAAATATTTTATTTGCTGATAAGGCAACTTAATTGAATATTTTATTTTTCGATAAGGCAACTTAATTGAATATTTAATTTTTGTCATGGAATATTAAACAGTTTTACCAGTCAATTGAAGAGTCGCGACTCTTGAAATTTGTTGTAAAAATTGTTAGAAAGAACCATTCACAGGGGTTCGGTCGGAGAACAGTGAGAGATTTTTCTCAAAGAGGAAACTGCAAATAAAATAATGTAAAAACCCTTTTGGAAAGAATGCAATGGAGATGATTTCTTGACCAAATTCCTTTCTGATTTTCATTGTTGTGATGTTCTAATTGTTAATTTTTGTTTAGTTCTCTCCAATTTGGAGTCTCTCGATCATTTGAGTTTAAATGTCAAGTATATTTTAATTCTTCAAGGTGCATTTCTTCACTTTGTGTGGTTTCGTTTACTGGTGTCTGCAAGTCAAAGTTAAATTCCTTTAAGTGAGTCAGTGTTTGTGAGGTTTCTTTTGGATTGTTGAGGGAGAGCTAAGTAAGAAGATATTTCAACACTATTTATGCTAGTCACAAACTGATGAAGAAACATGCTAGTCATTATAACTCCATCCCTTAGAGTGTCTAACAACTTGAATTGTGTTAGAGAGGAATGTGTATATGTAATTGGTAAAAATTTTTGACTCCATTGCCCAATAGAAAGAAGGCATTGATTCGCCATATCCGAGGGTGTAGAATTTATTAGAAACAAAATATTCAGAACTTTTCATTTGTGTAATTGGTGTAGTTGTATTAGTTTTGTCTATCCATTCCTAATTGCCATTGTGGGTAGACTGTTTGGCAGAAAGTTACTTTAAATCTGCATGTTTCACATAGGGTCACCCACCTAGGTCTAGTAGAACCTAAAGAGTAGAAGGTTTAATGGTATAATTGACCTTGTATGTTGTCCAAGAATGTTGTAAGGGCCTGGAAAATTTTTATGGTTAAAACTTGCATTTTTGAGAACCAACTCAAGACATGGTTGCAATGAATAACCAAATTAATGTCATTAAAATCAAAGGGAAACAAGATAGCATACCCGTAAATGCAACCACAAGAGAAAAATACAAATATGTTCTAAAAGGAATCACATCCAAAACACCCACCGCACCGTCACATAAATACAATAATATTGATCAAATTCAAAAGATTCTAGTGAAAATATCTATATTGGAGCTCCTCAAGACTTCACCTACCCACAAAGAAATTTTGGAAACAACCCTAGTGTATACAACCATACCAATGGATCTGGAAGTTTGCACATTCCAAGTCATGGTGGGAATTTGGTTGCACCTCATTACCTATCCTTCGCAAAACATGATGATGCATCCATCACTTATCCCCATAACACACCACTCCACATTGAATTCTTAATACATAAAAGTTGAGTCAAGAATGTTCTAAAATATGGAGGAGTCAGTCTCAATATATGTACTTTCAAACTTGTTTGTGCACTAGGATTCTTAGAGAATGTAATCTATTGAAGAAAAATGATCACCATCAAAGCCTATGATGATGAGGAAATATATTCACATGGATTAATTATGTTGCCAATTCAGGTGGGGACGATTAAAAAAGTCGTAATTTTCCAAGTTTCTAACAAATACTTGACATAAAATATACTCTTGGTTCATCCTTGGATCCATGAGATGTAAGAAGTCCCCTCAACTTATCATTAATGTTTGAAATTCCCTTTCAATGGGCAAGAGATCACCATTTCGACCGATTCGAATAGCCCTCAGTATTGCAACACCCTCAAGTCACTTTAGGATGGCTTTATGCCCCATAACAGAGAAGCTCTTGCTTCTCCATCTGCCACCCCAAGTAATTCAAGCCAATCAAATTCCTTATCAAAATTTCTTGCCACGTCCTCAAATAAAGAAATTCAACCAAGTTCCCCTCCAAAAAAACCTGAGAAAAAGGAAGAAGCTACCCCTTCTACCTCCACCAATCATGAAGCCCAACCCAACATTTTTTCCAAACAATTTGAGAATAAGGTCCAAGTCAAAGATAAAGGTGTGGGTTAATATTCTATTGAGCAATCCCTATGTATTTCATAATTATCTTCCCCAAAGTCCTATGTTCAACTATCAACCTCAACACAATAGTCTTCACAACCTATCACACTATTGATGGTAGATTCATAAAATCAAGTATTCAAGTTGAGGAATCTGATGATAAGGAAATCTTGAACTGAATTTACAAGGATGAAGCTAAATCTCAAGCAGAAACAACTAATGTACAAACAAAATAGTATGACAAAGGATTCTCAATCTTGGAGAAAATGGGACATGAAGGAAAAGGACCTATTAGCAAGATAAAATAAGGCATTACAAAACCAATCCAACCCATCTTAACCAATCCAAAAGACAAAATAGAGCAAGGATATAAAGAGGAAACAAAAGAAGAAGTTACCCAAAAGGTTGTTGAATGAATCCTACAACTACAAGCTAGTAATGACTATGAAACTGACTCAAATTAATGTGAGTGGGATTCATTGTTTGAAGAGTCTTTTCATGACAAGGGAATTGATGTATATTAAAAGTATGCACCCATACATGAGGAGGGACAAAGTTTAGGGTTAAGACCACTTGAATTTGGATCACAACCTATCAATGGCTAAAACTAGGATGATTAGACTCCTAGTGAGACAAATCATTTAGAGGAGAGTTATATCATAGACCTTGGCATTTCTATCAAACTACTTGAAGATGTCACTATTAGGACTCTCGCTTCCTTTGACTTAAACCAATCGAATGATTCCCTACCTCTAGTACATCATGAACTTATCAACTGGGACCAAACCGAACCTCTTGAAATCCCCATCTTTTCAAATGATGATTCCATCATCAAATTACTCTACGTTGACAACCCTAAAAATTATTCCACCACTCAATCTCTAAATGAAGCTTCAAGTCAGGGGAGTGTCAAATCTCTCACCTACAAAATTAATAATATAGAAGATCAATCTAATGGTGAAAACCATTTTATGGCAGTATTAGATCAGCAAAAAGTAAAAATAAATAGTGCATCCAATGGTGAAAACCTTTCTGAGGCACCAAAGGATGAGAGATTTGACACTCTCCCCAAACACTTTGAAGAGAGATCAAAATTATTTATTGATCTGACTCAATCTATCAACCTTGGCACAATAGAAATAGTGAAGACTCTACATTTAGTAACATCCTTGAAAGAACAAGAAAAACCATGCTTCGCCAAATTATTTGAAGAGAGAAAAATCAAATTTTCTTGGTCTAATGCACACATGCCAGGGATGGATCAAGCTTTAATCATGCATCATTTATCTTTACCACTAGGAGTAAAACCAGTGAAGCAAAAATTAAGGAAAATGCATCTGCCTATTGCCCTCTTGGTGAAAGTAGAACTGAAGAAACTATTGGATGTAGGGGTAAGTGCACCAATCTATGACACAATTTTGGCTCTTAAGATGCCACTTTTTTTCTGAAATCAGCAAAATCTGATTTGCACAAGAAAATGAAGATAGTTATGCTCAAAATTTCAAGATGCAAAAAGAAAAAAGTTGAAGTGCTCTGAGTCTAGTTTCTAAGCTACTATTTTTTTTTGAAATTAATGAAGATTAAGGGTCTCAAAAAGGGGGGGCCCAAAAAAGCTCCTATTTTTATAAAAAAAAAAGTAGCATACTGCCTGCGGACTCCCCCCTTTTTGATTAATTTTTATTTAGATTTTCACAAATCCCAATGGTGAGAAATTAGCTAACACCATGTAGTTTATCCTCCTTTTGGATAATTTTTTTAATGAATATATAATATTTATGAATTTTCAAAGTGGACACATTTTGAAAAAACTAAAATTTGACCGTGCTCCCCCCAAAATTTTTTGCAAACTAATCAAAAATTAATTTTTATTTTTTCATCATGTGTAGAATGGAGTCTAGTTTCAAAAAATGTAATTTTTTTCATGTTCCAATGAACGTGTAAAAATCTATCCTAAACCTAGCACATGCTGGTTTTTGACCAAAAACGAAGGCATTTACAATAGAAGCCATGGATCAAAACCTTAACTCAATCAAAATGAAAAAAGAATTATATATTTAGATAGCTAAGAGAGAGGTTAACATTATCAAAGTTTTTTTATAAATTTGCATTAAAATACATTCAAAAGAGATTGGGAGCATAGAGGAAAATATGAGAAAATTTGGCAAATCCTATTAAATAACATGTCCAAAGCAGGCCATTTGGCGAGTGCCAAATGGCCTACTTTGCACATAACTAGAACTTCCCCTTTTTGGTGAACAACTTTGATAATGCTTAGAGTGCACAGTTTATGATCATAGATGGATAGTTGAGGTTTTACCTTTCATACATTCTCTAACTCGTTAGCGTAATTGGATAACTCTTTATCCCTCTGAAGTCTCTATCTATTAGGTCTGACTCCCTCCCACATGACCTAGACTACTCTCTCAGTCCAACCCCCTCTGTCAGGTCTCTTTCCCTCCCACATAGGTACCTAAATAAATCTATCTCACTCCAACCCCCTTTCTCACTCTCCCTCTCTCTCTCTCTCCCTCTTTGGTCTTTTATCTCTCTCTCTCCATCTCCCTTTCTTAGGTTGTTATCTTTCTCTCTTTGTCTCTCTCTCTCAAGTATCTCCCTCCTACCCCCTCTCCCTCTCTTAGGTATGCCACTCACTCACTCCCTCTATCTCTCTCCCATTCCCTCTCTCTCACTCACTCTATCTCTCTCCCTCTCTCTCTCACTCTCTCTCGGGTATATCCATCCCCCCTCTCTCACTCTCTCCCACTCTGTCTCTCTCCCTCTCTCTTAGGTCTCTCCCTCCCACCTCCTCTCCCTCTCTCTCTCTCTCTCAAGTATCTCTATCCTACCCCCTCTCCCTCTCTCTCTTTGTCAAGTCTCCCCCTCCTACCCTGTCTCCCTCTCATAGTCACTCGCTCTATCTCTCTTTCACTCCCTCCCTGTCTCACTCCCTCTATCTTTAAAGATCTACCTCTCCATCTCTCTTAAGTATCTCCCTCCCACCACCTCTCCCTCTCTCTCTCAAGTCCCTCTCTCTCTCATGCCCTCTATCTCTCATTCCCTCTATCTCTCTCCCACTCTCTCTCCCTCTCTCTCTCTCTCAAGTCTCTCCCTCCCGCCCACTCTCCCTCCCTCTTTGTCTCTCAGGTCTCTCCCTTCTACCCCCTCTCCCTCTTTCAGGCCTCTCTTTGTCTCTCTCACTCACTCCCTCTATCTCTCTCCCACATCATCTCTCTCTCACTCCCTCCCTCTCTCTCCCTCTCTCTCTCCCTCTCTCTCAAATATCTCCCTCCCACCTCCTCCCACTCTCTCTCTCACCCTCTATCTCATGTATCTCCCCCCACCCCCTCCATCTCTCTCGAATCCCTCTCTCCTGAGTACTCCCTCTCCCTCCCACCCCCTCTCCATCTCTCAAGTCTCTCTCTCACTCCTTGTATCTCTCCCATCCCTCTATCTCTCACTCCCTCTCTCTCCTACTCTCTTAGTTATCTCCTTCCCACCCCCCTATCTCCCACTTTTTCTCCCTCTCCTTCTCTCTCAGGTGTCTCCCTCCCAACCTCTCTCCCTCTCCCTCTCTCTTAGGTTTCTCTCTCCCAGCCCCTCTCCCTCCCTCTCTCTCACTCTCTCTCATTGTCTCTATGTCTCTCCCTCTCCCTCTCTCCCACTTCCTCTCTCTCTCTCCCACTTTGTCTCTCTCCCTCTCTCTCACACTTCGTCTATCTCCCTCCCACTTTTTCTCTCTCCCTCTCTCTAATGTATCTCCTTCCCACCCTATCTCCCTCTTTCTCTCTCTCAAGTATCTCCATCCTACCCCATCTTCCTCTCTCTCTCTCTAACTCCCTCTATCTCTCTCCCACTTTTTCTCTCTCCCTCTCTCTAATATCTCTCCTTCCCACCCTATCTCCCTCTTTCTCTCTCTCAAGTATCTTCGTCCTACCCCATATTCCTCTCTCTCTTTGTCAAGTCTTCCCCTCCTACACCCTCTCCCTCTCATAGTGAATCCCTCCCACTCTCTCTCTCTCTCTCTCTCTCTCTCCCTCTCCCTATCCCTCTCTTTCAAGAATCTCCCTCCCACCACCTCTCCCTCTCTCTCTCAAGTAGAGTGTTTATAGAATAAGGGTTGAGGATTAAGAGGGTATGGGGGTTGAGGAATTAGGGTATAAGGGTTAAGGTTTGAAGCATGAGGGATTAAGAGGGCATAGGGGTTGAGGGATTAGGGTTTAAGGGTTGAGGATTGAGGGATTAAGAGGGTATGGAGGTTGATGGAATAGGGTTTAAGGGTTAAGGGTTGAGGGTTGATGGTTTAAGAGGATATAGGGGTTGAGGGATTAGGGTATAAGGATTGAGGGTTGAGGGTTGAGGGATTAAGAGGGCATATGGGTTGAGGGATTAGGGTTTAAGGGTTGAGGGTTGATGGATTAAGAGGGTATAGGGGTTGAGGGATTAGGGTTTAAGGGTTGAGGGATTAGGGTTTAAGGGTTGAGTGTTGAGGGTTGAGGGATTAAGGGTTAAGGGTTGAGGGTTGAGGGATTAAGAGGGTATAGGGGTTGAGGGATTAGAGTCTAAGGGTTAACAATTGAGGGATAAGGGTTTAAGGGTTAATGTTTGAGGGTTGAGGGATTAAGAGGGTATAGGGGTTGAGGGTTGAGGGTTGAGGTATCAAGAGGGTAAAGGGGTTCAGGGATTAGGGTTTAAGGGTTGAGGGTTGAGAGTTAAGGGTTGAGGGATTAGGATTGTAGAGGGGTTGAGGGATTAGGGTTTAAGGTTTGAGGGATTAAGAGGGTATGGGGGTTGATGGATTAGGGTTTAAGGGTTGAGGGGTTAAGGGATTAAGAGGGTATAGGGTTTGAGGGATTAGGGTTGAAGGGTTGAGGGTTGAGGGATTAAGAGGGTATGGGGGTTGAGGGATTAGGGCTTAAGGGTTAAGGGTTGAGGGTTGAGTGATTAAGAGGGTATAGGAGTTGAGGGATTAGGGTTTAAGGGTTGAGGGTTGACATGGTATAGGGGTTGAGGGATTAGGGTTTAAGGGTTGAGAGGTAAGGGTTGAGAAACTAATATTATAGAGGAGTTGACTGATTAGGATTTAAGGAGTGAGGGTTGAGGGAATGAGGGATTAGGGTTTAAGGGTTGAGGGTTGAGGGATTAGGGGTTAAGGGTTAAGGGTTAAGGGTTAAGGGTTAAGGGTTAACGGTTGAGGGACTAGGGTTTAAGGGTTGAGGGATTAAGAGGGTATAGCGGCTGAGGGATTAGGGGTTAAGGGTTGAAGGTTGAGGGATTAAGAGGGTATAGTGGTCAAGGGATTAGGGTTGAAGGGTTAAGGGTTCATGGATTAAGAGGGTATGGAGATTGTGGGATTAGGGTTTAAGGGTTAAGGGTTGATGGTTAAGGGATTAAGAGGGTATGGAGGTGGAGGGATTAGGGTTTAAGGGTTGATGGTTGAGGGTTGAGGGTTAAGGGTTGAGGATTGGGGGTTGAGGGTTGAAGGGATGAGGGTTGAGGGATTAAGAGGGTATGAGGTTGAGGGATTAGGGTTTAAGGGTTGAGGGATTAAGAGGGTATAGGGGTTGAGAGATTAGGGTTGAAGGGTTCAGGGATTAAGAGGGTATGGGGGTTGAGGGATTAGGGTTGAATGGTTGAGGGTTGAGGGATTAAGAGGTTATGGGGGTTGATGGTTTAGGGTTTAAGGGTTGAGGGTTGAGGGATTAAGAGGGAGTGGAAGTTCAGGGATTAGTTTTTAAGGGTTCAGGATTCAGGGTTGAGGGATTAAGAGGGTATAGGGGTCAAGGGATTAAGGTTGAAGGGTTGAGGGTTGAGGGATTAAGAGGGTATGGGGGTTGAGGGATTAGGGTTTAAGGGTTGACAGTTGAGGGTTGAGGGATTGAGAGGGTATAGGGGTTGAGGGATTAGGGGTTAAGGGTTGAGGGTTTAAAGGTTGAGGGTTGAAGGGTTGAGGGTTGAGGGTTGAGGGATTAAAAGGGCATAGGGGTCAAGGGATGAGGGTTGAAGGGTTGAGGGTTGAGGGATTAAGAGGGTATGGGGGTTGAGGGATTAGGGTTTAAGGGTTGAGGGCTGAGGGATGAGGGATTAAGAGAGTATGGATTTTGAGGGATTGTGGTTTAAGGGTTGAGGGTATGGGGGTTGGAGGATTAGGAGGGTATAGGGGTCGAGGGATTAGGATTGAAGGGTTGAGGGTTGAGGGATTAAGAGGGTATGGGGGTCAAGTGATTAGTGTTGAAGGGTCGAGGGTTGAGGGATTAGGGTTTAAGGTTTGAGGGTTGAGGGATTAAGAGGGTATGGGGGTTGAGGGAATAGGGTTGAAGGGTTGAGGGTTGATGGTTGAGGGGTTGAGGGATTAAGATGGTATGGGGGTTGAGGGATTAGGGTTTAAGGGTTTAGGGTTAAGTGTTGATGGATTAAGAGGGTATGGGGGTTGATGGATTAAGGTTTAAGGGTTGAGGGGTAAGGGTTAAGGGGTTAGGGTTGAGGGTTGAGGGTTGATGGGTTGAGGGATTAAGAGGGTATGGGGGTTGAGGGATTAGGGTTTAAGGGTTAAGGGTTAAGGGTTAAGGGGTTGAAGGATTAATAGGGTATGGGGGTTGATGGCTTAAGGTTTAAGGGTTGAGGGGTAAGCGTTAAGGCTTGAGGGATTAATATTATCGAGGGGTTGATTGATTAGGGTTTAAGGGTTGAGGGTTGAGGGATTAGGGGTTAAGGGTTGAGAGTTGAGGGATTAGGGTTTAAGGGTTGATGATTGAGGGTTGAGGGATTAAGAGGGTATAGGGGTCGAGGGATTAGGGGTTATGGGTTGAGGGTTGAGGGATTAAGAGGGTATAGGGGTCTAGGGATTAGGATTGAAGGGTTGAGGGTTCAAGGATTAAGAGGGTATAGGGGTCTAGGGATTAGGGTTGAAGGGTTGTGGGTTGAGGGATTAAGAGGGTATGGGGGTTGAGGGATTAGGTTTTAAGGGTTGAGGGTTGAGGGTTGAGGGTTGAGGGTTGAGGGATTAAGAGGGTATAGGGGTTGAGGGATTAGGGTTTAAGGGTTGAGGGTTGAGGGACAGAGGATATGGGGATTGAGGATTAGGGTTTATGGGTTGAGGATTGAGGGTTGAGGGACAGAGGTATGGGGGTTGAGGATTAAGGTTTAAGGGTTAAAATTAGGGGTTGATGGATTAAGAGGGTATGGGGTTGATGGATTAAGGTTTAAGTTGAGGTAAGTGTTAGGGGAGTTGTTAGGGTTGAGGGTTAGGGTTGAGGGTTGAGGGATTAAAAGGGTATGGGGGTTGAGGGATTAAGAGGGTATGGGGGTTGAGGGATTAGGGTTTAAGGGTTGAGGGTTGAGGGATTAAGAGGGTATGGGGGTTGATGGATTAAGGTTTAAGGGTTGAGGGGTAAGGGTTAAGGCTTGAGGGATTAATATTATTGAGGGGTTGATTGATTAGGGTTTAAGGGTTGAGGGTTGAGGGGTTGAGGGATTAGGGTTTAAGGGTTGAGGGTTGAGGGATTAAGGGTGAAGGGTTGAGGGTTGAGGGATTAAGAGGGTATGGGGGTTGAGGGATTAGGGTTTAAGGGTTGATTATTGAGGGTTGAGGGAAAGAGGGTATAGGGGTCGAGGGATTAGGGGTTAAGGGTTGAGGGTTGGGGGATTAAGAGGGTATAGGGGTCTAGGGATTAGGGTTGAAGGGTTGAGGGTTGAGGGATTAAGAGGGTATAGGGGTCTAGGGATTAGGGTTGAGGGGTTGAGGGTTGAGGGATTAAGAGGGTATGGGGGTTGAGGGATTAGGGTTTAAGGGTTGAGGGGTGAGGGTTGAGGGATTAAGAGGGTATAGGGGTTGAGGGATTAGGGGTTAAGGGTTAAGTTTTGAGGGATTAAGAGGATATGGGGGTTGAGGGATTAGGGTTTAAGGGTTGAAGGTTGAGGGTTGATGGATTAAGAGGGTATGGGGGTTGACGGATTAGGGTTTAATGGTTGAGGGTTGAGGGGTTGAGGGATTAAGAGGGTATGGTGGTTGAGGGATTAGGGTTTAAGGGTTAAGGGTTGATGGTTAAGTGTTGAGGGTTGAGGGATTAAGAGGGTATAGGGGTTGACGGATTAGGCTTTAAAGGTTGAGGGTTGATAGGGTATAGGGGTTGAGGGATTATGCCTCACTTATCTCACAATCCCTCTCTTTCAGGCCTCGATTACCTCCCACCCTACTCTCTTACGTCTCTCCTTTCCACTCCCTCTCTCCCACTTTGACTCTGTCTCCTTCTCTTAGGTGTCTCCCTCCCACCCTCTTTCTTTGGTTTCTCCCTCCCCCTCTCTCTCTCCCACTCCCTCTCTCTCTCACTCCCTCTATCTCTCTCCCACTTTTTGTCTCCCCCTCTCTCTAAAGTCTCTCCTTTTCAGAGGAACATATCTGGCAAGCGCCAAATGGGTTTTACCTTGAAAAGGTAAAAATAAGGGTTAACCCCGTGATTTAGGCGCACATTCTCCTATATTTGTCTGGTTGAATGCTTTATCCGAGTTAGAAATGCCTTTTTTCTGTAGTTGACTTCATATTGTACCAATCTATGCTTGATCCATCACCTTTTTACCACCAATCTGCATTGTAGACAATGTAGAAGAAGACATTTTGAAGTTTCTACATCATTTTACATTATTTGAGGTAATATATTCATTTTAGTAAATTGAAATGTTTGTATTTAGTATATTTGTTTGTTTTTAAAAATATAAACTAATTTTCCTTAATGATTTTATTAATCATAACAATTGGACTTAGAATTCAACATTGAATTAGATGGGATTTGCATAAAAAAGTTCAAATTTTATGAGTTTGAAGAACAAAAAAAATAAAAAACATGACATTTACTTAACATAAATTTACTTATGAATTTTATTTACATTGCTTATAGTAATCCATTTCCATCATGGCTAGTGGAATTCACTGTATTTCATTCTTTTTTCAACTAATTTGGAAAAAAAATATTTTCATCTAATTTGGAAAACCTAATAGCTTTCATCAATGTTAATGCAAGTGTCCATTACTTTTTTTGTTCCATAAAAAATTCAGCTTCATCACATGTGCTTAGATAAATTCAAGTGAGTTGACATAGTTGATAATGCTTATTGTATTTCTAAGTTACCTCATTGCCAAAGAAATAGTGAATAATGATAAGATATAGCATCATAAACCCTTCTTTGAATCCATATTCTTCATGACTTTGTTGACAATCAAAAATTTGGTTTTGAGAAAAATAAACACAAGAGTCTCTAGTTTTCATTTAGGTGGCAGCAATTTATACCCTAGGTTTGTGATTCTCATTGATTTTTTATATTGAATGCTTTCCACCCCTCTCTACATCAATTTTCTTGCAAAATGCATTACTTACTTTTATTCTATGTGTGTTTGTGGACATGTAGCATTCAAGGTCATGCCGAAGAAAATGACCGAAGCCTCTAAAACCAGAAGAATATGTAGTTAAAAATGCAAGGAGAAGAGAATCAAAAAATGTAGCTTGTGAAGCAAAGGAATTGTACCCCATACAACCACAAATTCCTGTGCAATCTAAGAGAGATGTCAAATTGGAAAAACAAAGGGCACGAATGGGGAAAGTTCATGGAAGGACAGGAATGGATATAGAAGTTGGGGGCACACCATCAACCATAGGTGAAGCTCAATGCACATCTCCAGTTGAAGACACATTGATAACAACATGTGGTTTTCTAGGTACATTAGAAATCACATCTACAATTGAAGACACACCATCAAAAACATTGTGTTTTGAAAGTACATCAAGAAACACAACTCTATTTGAAGGAACTCCACAAACAAAATCTCAAGTTGGAGGTAAAACATCGTTTACATGTCAATCTCAAGGTATGTCATCAATTGCACCTCCAATTGAAGGTACATGATCTATCCCCAATGTTGTTGACCTTCCCAATATTGACACAATTTTACATTTGAGAACTCCTATATTTTTTCATAGAAAACCTATATTTTTTATTGATATTGATTCCAATGTTTTGAAATGGATGCCTAATAAGATTCCAAAATGTACATGTCAAAGATATGTAGAAAGGATATGGTGTTTGTTTTTTGCGAAGCTAAGTGAAGGTGGAAGATGCCAACTATTTGTTGAAATGATGAGGCAACTCAAATTTAGGGCCACCATGAAGGCTCTTGGGCTAAGATTTTTGAATGACTCAAGTTAAAATTCCATTGTAAAGAACTTGATGAGTGCATACGAGAGCGTGGGTTCCACCTCACGCACAAAGGATAGTTGTGCCACATGACGTGTGATGAGAACAACACTGTTAAGCAGTCAAAAAAGGAACAAGGTGAACCTTACAAGGGAAAGTACGTCTTTGAAAATAAGTAGATCATCTCTAATGAGAGCCAAAGGAAGGCGTGAAAGAGTGGAGGATCCAAATAGTAATGAGTTATGGGAATTTTCGGGTAGAGTGCCACGGAAAAACACAAGAATTTATCAAGGCTTGAGATCTTTAATTGTGAATTATTGGAAAAATAACACAAGGACCTATCCTAATCAAAGAGATGTTGTAAGAAGGAGAATTGGTAGTAAAATCCATGAGCCACATCCAATGCATTATTTGGATAACACTCAAACCCAATTTGTTTCTAATTTTGTACAAAAGTTTCCTAAAATTAAAATATGTCAAAGGTATTTTGAAATGCTAAAGCATTTTTATGTCAAAATAAATCACACACACACTACTTGTTGTTGTAGGGTTCATATTGAGTTTTATAACCATTATGATGTTTATCGACGTATATGTGTAGATATGCATATTGACAATGTTTTGTAGGAATGTAACATAATGCCTCCACCTAAATCGTCAAGGAAATTTTCATCTTCCATCTTATGTGAAAGACAAGATGGTCAAATTTCTTACAAAAAATCATGTTTGGATGGCACATGTGATCATTGTGGTGGCATGGAACATTTTTCAATTTTCCAACAAATGGCTAGTACACACACAATTGGAGACAAAATTGTGGAATTTGGAAAATATAAGATAGTGGCATACAGTCTAAAAGATGGGAAAGAAGCAAAGAACTGTGAATTGGTTAGTGGTAAGATTCCAGTGTATCAGTCTATGGGAATTTTTTGTGATTGGGTGGTTTATGATTATGCAACGCATGCACATAGAGAACAATGGTTGGACTCATAGTTCAAGTTATGCAAGGACACATTTCCACTTCGTCATATTGTTTTAGTTGTTGACTTCACTGAGAACTACACACTACAAACACAGAACAAGGTGCAATCACAATACTACAACTCTGTAGGTTGCTATATTTGTACATATAACATTCATTCATGCAAATGATAGTACATAGGAAAATAGGAAAGTATCGAGGGAGTATCACTTTTACATTAGTGATGATCGCACACATTCTATAGAGTTTGTTCAAAGTTTCTTTCATATGTTCTATGCCGATCTAGTTAGCAGGGGCATATCATTTAGTCAACATATCATATGGCCAGATAATTGTACATAGAAATTTAAGAATGCTAGACTGTTTTACTAGTTGAGTAGGATGCATAGGATTAGTGGTGTTCAGCATATGTGGAACTTCTCAGAGGTCGGGCATGGAAAGGGGGAGCATGATGGAGTAGGTGCATGTATTAAAAGAGCTCTAGCACAAAAAGAGTTAAAGTACACAAACAATGTATAATTGACAGATGCAAGATCAATTGTCTAGTGGTACAGTGGTTCAATGGTCTAGGTAGTGAAGGTAATTCTTTAGTTCATAGATTTTTTCATTTAGTAGATGATACTAACATTGCAAAATATGAGGATTGTTGTACACTAATAGGATCGAGTGAGCTACACTCTTTTAGAAGCTCCAATGCAGGTACATGGACTATCCATACAAGGAAGATGGCATATTTTTTTATGCATGTACACTTCAATAATGGAATGATTGCGAATCAACAAAGTGGGTTGACGAATGGTTTTTAAGATGTCTAACCCCACTTGACACTTATCAGCTCTTGACGATTCTACAAATGATGAAGATGCAATAATCCATTGACTTTGATCATGTATCAAACCTACTAGAACGAGGTAATATATCTTACTTACAAGTTTTATTATGTTACTTAGTAAATAAATCTAATAAGATGAACATATCAATGTAGGGCACGTTTATACGGTGATTACAAATGAAGACAGTGAAGAGGGTACAAATTATTACCTATGCCGTTGTATCGAGGCCAAAAAGAAATTGGAGTCCCCAATTATAGATAGAGAAAATGTAGAATATCCTATAGGTTCGGTGGTTGTGATTGGAACATGGCTTCGAAGGTATCCAGTTAAGAATGTTGTAGTTTGGTTGTTTGAGGACTTCGAAACGCATTGGAAAATTCTTCACTATTCGAACCTTGTCATTGCCACCAATGTTCATTTGATCAAATATAAGGGTAAACCTACGAACAAGAACTTGTGGAAAGTGTGTCAATCTAACCATGAGGCAATACTCGACATAATAAATACTAGAGCAGACCTAGATGGTTCCCTGGATTTATTTATAAGTATGCACATTGAATTTGTAAAGCCATGTTATTGATCACTCTTTTGGACCAACACCTTGCAATAAGGATTTTTCACCATTACTGTTTGATGTCATATGCATTTATGATTGTCATTGATCCTTTTATGATTGTGACTGTAGGTAATACTGAAGTTTGTCAAAGTATATAAGAAAAGAACAACATCGATTGATGGTGCAAGTGTTCAGTGGTATGAGAAACATCAGTTGCTGGTACATTTTCTGGTTGTCAATCTTCTCTTTCTTTTCCATCTCCTAGATTTATCAGATTCTTATATGCTACATGCTTTATGTTAAGCCTCTCAATGATATATTTGAAATTTATACGTAGGGTCATTGAGAAATGATAAAGTAGTGAAGGGCCACATCACCATTGTAGGACATTCAATTGACCTCCTTATCTAGCATGCATGAAGGTGATAGTAGGTCTTGTCAGTTGTATGACTGACATTATTTAGTTATTTCTCTTTTAATGATTTTTGTAAGAGTCTATGTCTAAGATTGAGAGGCTTTTGCAGGTTTTTTGTGGACCAAATTCCTAGGATACTACACAACCATAGAGAGGCTACTACCCATTTGTTTCGTAGGGAACAAGGGATGCACATATTTTGAACCATTTTGGAATGCAAATAGTTGGGTCATCTGAGGTGGAATGGAAAAATGAAACTGGGCAGCAACTCCTCTTGTCCTTTTCTCAAGTACAATATATTTCATGATCTATGTTGGAAATGGGAGGATTATTTCCTTGCATGTATTGCTACAAGTATTGACAAATGGGATGTTCTTCCATCACTATTGTAATATTTGTCATTGACTTAGTGTAATTATTGATATATTAAAATCATGAGAAATTAATACATGCAAATGTGTATATTACATTTAAAATTAGTTCTAATGCTTCATGGTTTACATTTAAAGAGTTAATTGAAGACTCCACATTAATAAGGACCTATTTCTGCATACACAACCATAGCTCTTGGAGTCTTAAGACACTGACTGACATAGACTTGATAGTCATAGGACATTGACTGTGGTGAGTGAATTTGATTGTCAAGCACTTTATAATCATACACTCACTGTACTTAACAACTAATCACTACTCATTTCTAATCTGTCCTTTTCATTTGGATATTGCCATGTACAGTGACCCTTCATAGTTCCCTTGTGTTCATACATTCATGATGCTTGTCTTAATGAATAACCTTCCTTTAAATCTATTGTCCTTTGATGAAATGATGATTGTATTCATACCTCACTTCCCTTGACACTGTCAATTGACTATACATCTTTTTGTTTTGTATCCAATTCCATCTCTCCTAAATTGGATCTTTTCAATACCCTCATAATAAGGAAGTGACCGAACTCAAAGAAATGATATCAAAAAAACACATCATCTTAATTACCACTTATAGAAACTACATCATTTACTACTGCACCCTCCTTGCTAAATGATGGCCACAGTTTATTAATCCTTGGCTCTAGTTTTATTCCTTGAAAGTGCAGAAGACTAGCAAGAAACACCAGATTATCTAGCCCAAAATCCACAAATGAAAATATTATATTCATCTAAAGACTATCTAACCTCATTCACAAAACCTTCTAATGGAATTTCAAATACCCTAACCAACTGTTAATAGTGATCTTCCTTGAAATCATGAATGGTCCCTCTATTTGAACATCTAGGGTTTCTTCAATTTGTGTTATCTCTTGATGATTTGATATTTTATTGCTATCTTTTTCCAATTAACTGTCTTATGCCATCACTTCACTCCTATGAGAACTAACATTAACTTATTTGTAGTCCTCGATTTTAAAGCTTGTAGCACATTTGACTGCCATGAAAGCTCAAAAAAACTGGTAGAAGAGACCGAAAAGGTAACAAAACCCTAATGTCTCAACTCAATCTTTATTAAATTCAATCATAACTAAACAACCTACTCATGAATGTGAATTTGACTCATTCAAGGCATTAGAGACTAACCTCTTACAAATTTTAAAAGAAAAGGTTGTTTTGACCCTAAAGGATTGAACATAGACTAACAATTGTAATTGTTTGGATCTACCAATTCATCCCCCCTCTCAGTTGATTGTGTGCCCTTCACCCTTGGCCTTTCCATTATTATCATAGCTTTGAAGAAAAATATCAAAAACTACTCCAAGTGCCTAAGAATGATATTGCCTCACATTCATCATCCTATATTGATCCATCCACTTTAGCCTCATCATCCACCTCACATAAATCCTTTCCAAATATCAAGGTCCAAATACGAAACAAGACAAGGGTTGTAGAGACTATGGTCTTAAAGGGTATTTTTATGTAGGACAACTCCCATATTCTTGTAAGACATATGAAAAAACATAACACATAGAAAAAATCCTCTTCTATCATCAATTTTGAACCCATGGTTTTCTCCAAGTGGGGAGAGCTAAACAATGAGGTTATAGAAGAAGACATCTGCAAATTATTGTACCAATATGAGAAAGAGAAAGCAACCCTACCAATAGATCAATGTGGTAAGGGTTTACAATTCATTAAGAACATGGGGGATTCACATGACATGGTAGCCTTGGTCTACATCAACAAGGAATAAGATAACCTATTTTTTTAGAGAAATGAAAAAAATATCAAGGGCTTGGGTATGGTTCATTATACATTACTCCTAACATCGAGAGTACCCCTAAAATCATATTTCTTAGGGTTGAAAAGGTAGGGGAAGTGTATACCTTAGAGAAATCTATGCAACCTAGGTCATCTCTAACATAACTTAGGGTATGACATTCAACAAAATAACTACTATGGTTCAACTGACTCGATCCCTTAAGGGTGCAAAGTGCAAAAGGGAAACAATATTTGATAGGGTACTACTCGTAAACCATGGTGATTAAAAAATATATATTTGAACCTAAGAGATCATGTTGGACCCCTCTACAATAACCTCTCTCATTTACTGCTATCTTAGAGGCATTTTCCTCTGGTGGCAAATTTTCACTCGAGGAAAGAGTTGTCAAATGCAAGTAGTTGAAAGTCGCAAAGTGGTGCAACTTTCATTCTGCAGCTCTTGTGACCAAAAAAATTGTTCCAACACATTTGGGTGGGTACGTTTATGCTAGGAATTGTCCTCTTTCATACCAAAACATGCAAAATCACTCTGAGCTACATTCAACCAAATCGATCCTTTAAGGGTCCAAAGTGCAAAATGGATGCAAAATTCAACATGCTATTACTCGGACACCGTGATGCTTAGTAACTTCTTGTATGATCCCACAAGATAATGTTGGACCCCTCTACAATAACCTCTCTTGGTTATTGCTATATCAGAGGCATTTTCCTATGGTGGCAAATTTTCACTTGGGGAAAGAGTTGTCAACTGCAACTAGTTGAAAGTTACAAAGTCGTGCAACTTTTGTTCTATAGCTCATCTGACCAAATGAACTATTCCAAAACATCTAGATCAGTACATTTACACTAGGAATGGTCCTCTTTCACACCCAAACATGCAAAATCGCTCTGAGCTACATTCAATTGGATCAATCCCTTAAGGGTCCAAAGTGCAAAATGGCTGTGAAATTCAGCATGCTATTACTCAAACACCATGATTCTTAGAAAATTCTCATAGGATCCTACAAGATCAAGTTGGGCCCATCTACAATAATCTCTCTTGGTTTTCACTATCTCAGAGGCATTTTCCTATGCTAGCAAATTTTCACTCAGGGAAAAAGTTGTCAAATGCAAGTAGTTTAAAGTTGCAAAGTGGTGCAACTTTTGTTCTGCAACTCGTCTGACCAAAAAGACTCTTCCAACACATTTGGGTGGGTACGTTTATGCTAGGCATGGTCCTCTTTTTCACCCAAACATGTAGAATCACTCCAAGCTACGTTCAACCGAATTGATCCCTTAAGGTTTTAAAGTGCAAAATGGCTGTGAAATTCAACATGCTATTACTCAGACACCGTGATGCTTATAAACCTCTCATTTGATCATACAAGATCAAGTTGGTCCCATCTACAATAACCTCTCTTAGTTTTTTCTATCTCGGAGGCATTTTCCTGTGCTGGTGAATTTTCACTCGGGGAAAAAGTTATCAACTGCAAGTAGTTGAAAGTTGCAAAGTGGTGCAACTTTCATTTCGTAGCTTGTCTGACCAAACAGACTATTCCAATGCATCTGGGTGGGTACGTTTATGCTAGGAAAGATCCTCTTTTGTTCCCACATGCGCATAATCACTCTGAGCTACGTTCAACCAGATCAATCCCTTAAGGGTCCAAAGTGCAAAATGGCTGTGAAATTCAGTGTGCTATTACTCGGACACCGTGATGCTTAGAAACTTCTCGTCTAACCCTAAAAGATCACATGGTGGCGAGTTTTCACTTGGGAAAATAGTTGTCAAATGCAAGTAGTTAAAAGTTGCGAAGTGGTGCAGCTTTAATTCTATAGCTCGTCTAACCAAACGAATTGTTCACTATTATGCTTTTGATATACATTTTCGAAGCATCCATAGCTTGTTTGAAAGCACTTGTTTTAGGCTTTTAGCCATAGTAGCAAGGCAGTGAACTGTTTGACAAAATTCTTTGGTAAAAATGTATGAAAAATGTGGTAGCATAGACAAGGCAGTGAATTGTTTGAAAAAATTCCTAAAAGAAATGCGGTCTCATGGTGATTATTGTCATTCCATTCCATCACCTTGAAACTGCATTTATTTGAGGCATTCTTTCAAATAGTTCACTGCCTTGTCTATGGCTTGTAATGCCTTCAAAAGGCTAATTTTTCCAATTTGAATGTTCAAGCCAAAATGATGTGTCAAGGCCTTGTAATGGCTAATTTGAATGTAATCAAGTCATAAAATAAGTCACTAGGAGGTGAAAATATAAAAAATACAAATAATACAATGTTGTTAAAAAGTAGTCATGATGTAATTATGCAGCAAGAGAGAGCATAAATCAAGGAAGATTAAGAGTTAAAAGGGTAGTTGCACCAATGAGAAGTTAGAAAAGGCAGTTGCTAAGAGGGAAAAAGTTATAAAAGGCATTGTAAGGCATGCAAAAAGGGGGCTGGTATAGTTCTTTTTATAGTGGTTTTGAGAGTCTAATAGAGCATTTCATCAGTACTCCACCAACGCAGGCCAAGTAGATTGGTGGAGTGGATTAATGTTAGGGTGTTTTGAAATTTTTTTATGATTGTGGGTACTAGGGAATGCAAGAATGTTCAGATGAAGTTGTTGTTACACACATAAATTGAAGGTTTCCACACAAAATTTGATGCTATAGTCATGCATAATGAAGAAATAGAGATTTCCATGGATTGAAAAGGGTATAGATGATGTTTGCAAGTGTATTTAAAGGTTTTGGAAGATATGGCATGTTGGTAGAAGATGTGGAAGTTGATATTCCATGAAACCCTCATTATTTTTCTTGCAAAGCCTATATTCAAGGGTTTTGATATTTAAATATTTTAGTGGATCTAATAACTCTTAAAAATGATGGAATTTTGATTTTGGAGGTATGACAAAAGATTGTTTAAGGTTGGTTAGTGATTTGAAGATGATTTGTTGATAGTCACCTTGCAAATTTGGCCTAATTTGTGGCTGGGAGCAGCGTATCATACCAGTTTTCTGATGTTTCTCTCAAAACAAGTAGCAATTTTTTTTGTGATATGTCTAAATAATCTATAATGGGTCTCCAAAACTATATCAAGCTTGTGTTGATGAAAAGATGGTAGAGTTGTATCACCTGATTTAGGGCTTTGCTAACCTACAAGGAAATTGATGAAATGAGTGTTAAAACAGAGGCCAGTGGTATTTGTGATGTAACTGCTTAAATAAATTTTTCAAAGGTATTTCAATGATTTGGGAAAATGTTAAAGGTTAAGGTTTTTGATTTGATGTTTAGACTAGGGTTGAATCTTGATGAAGAATGGTGTTATGGCTGTGAAAATCAGTAAATTTGATAACTCAGAGTTATGTGAATATGTTATTGGTTTGTTTCTATTAGAAGCATGATTATTATGAGGATCTTGTAAGTCTAATAATAGTTTGAAGGTAAGAATGCATGTCTATTAGCCTTGGGGAGTGTGAGTTGTATCAAGGAGGTTTTGGTGAATATTGAAGTATTGGTTGGTTCAATGCCTTTGATCAGGTTTTTTTGTTAAGATTAGTCAATTAGATGTTGATAATGGTCTAGAATATGATTTTGGTGATTTAGGAAACTGACATGTTGTCTTGGAGTTTTATAGAACTGAAGAAATCAAGTGAATTTGAAGAGAAATTGATGAAAAGTTTAGTAAACAAGTTGTTTTTTTAATTTGATCTTCTCTTGATTCTATTTGGGATTAAAATCCCTTGAAGAAATGATGGTGTTGAGGAGTTTGGTTATTGATGCTCTACATCATAGTGGTATCATAGCATCAAGAAGTAGATCTGTTTTCATTTTGTAGGTTGAAGAAGAAGGTGAAGAGGCAAGGTTGCTAATATGCCTCCAAAGAAGAATGATATGGCTAAAGAGATGAAGGAGATGAAATATAGGCATGCAAGAGAAATTAGAGAGTTGGAAGAGAGAGTCATAGCCTTGGAGAAAAATAAAAGAAGGGAAGTGGAAGAGACTGAGACTAAAGAAGAGGAAGATGAGGAGTTTGAAGATGTGGAAGAAGAGCTTACTCTAGAGGATCAAAGAATTGCAAGGTTGTTGAAGGTAGTGAAGATTGACAAGCCTAAGGACCAAGATCAATATGATTCCAAAGGTGGATGGAGAGGTTCAAGGGGAAGATTTAGTGGAGGAAGAGGCCCCTACCAGTTCTCAGGAAGATGCTACACTTGTAACCAGCTTGGACATGCAACCTTCAAGTGCCCTAAAAAGAAAGGCTCAAGTTCCCATGGTGGAGAGAGGAGGGATAAACTAGTGCATGAGGATGAAGAAAGTGTGACCTCACCTATGGTGAACCTTACATATGAAGTTAGAGAGAGTTTAATGATTAGGAGAACATTGCTCAAGGCACCAATCTCTGAAGAATCCTCACAAAGGAAATCACTCTTCATAATCAATTGCAAGGTACAGGGTAAAGTATGTAGGATGGTAGTGGATTCAGGTTCAACTAAAAGCATGGTTTCTTGGGAAATGGTGAATAAACTAAATTTGAAAAGAATCCCTCATGGCTTACCTTACAAAGTATATTGGTTAAGTGATGGTAAATCTATGCTTGTAAATGAGCAAGCTATTGTAGATTTCTAGATTGGTGAGTATAGGGATAGTGTTATTTGTGACATTCTTCGAATGGACTGTTGTCACATACTCCTTGGAAGACCATGGCAATATGATAGGTGTGCCATGCATGATGGGAAAGAAAATAAGTATAGCATAAAGAAAGATAGCCATATGTTTGTTTTGACTCCACTTCTAGAGGATGTGAAAGGGAAAGGCAAAGTAATCATGTGTGGGAACAAGGAGCCTGTAAGTATTGTGAGGGAAATCAAAAATTTTGGTTTTGGGAACCATTATACGTCTAGTAATACAGGGGCAGTGGATATAAGGACCGATATAGCAATAAAAGAGGTAATGACATCAGGTTTGTGTGAAAGTCTTATGGTGGGCACCATAGAATGTCTTGTTCTTTTAGATGTGAGAGTAAAGAAAGCAAGGTTTGTAATTACAAAGATAGATAACACTAATAAAATAGTGAAGAAGCCTAGTGGAAGTGTGTTGGGACTGATGACAAGGGTACAATGACAACTTGTTGTTAAATGGGTAAAATGCTGAGTTTTGGAGATTTCAATGAACCTGACTTGGAGATTGTTTTCAAATTGCCATTGTATGAATTTTGAGAGTCTTTGTAGGGCCTTGGTGGAGATTTTTTGTTATTTTGCAAGATTAAAGGTTTGAAAACCTTGAGGGTGAGTTGATGCCTATTAGGTTAAATCATTATGAAGAAGATTTCTTTGATTGAGAATTGACATTTCCATTGTTGTGAGTCTTCTCCACCTTGGCTCTACATGATAGCACAACTAAATTTATCATTTGAAAGCAATATTTTTGATGCATTTTTTCAAGTAGTTCACTGCCTTGTCTATGATATTGCTTACTATTATGCTTTTGATATATATTTTTGAATCATCCATAGCTTGTTCAAAATCAATTGTTTTAGGATTTTAGCCATAGCAGCAAGGAAGTGAACTGTTTGAGAAGATGCTTTGGTAGACATGTATGAAAAATGTGGTAGCATAGACAAGGTAGTGAATTGTTTGAAAAAATTCTTGAAAGAAATGTCGTCTCATGGTGATTATTGTCATTCCATTCCATCACCATGAGATCGCATTTGTTTGAGGCATTTTTTCAAATAGTTCACTGCCTTGTCTATGGCTTGTCATGGCCTTCCATCAACATGAAACCACATTTCTTTGAGTCATTTCTTCAAAAAATTCACTACCTTGTCTATGCTATTGCTTACTATTATGCTTTGATAGATTTTTTCCAAGCATCTATAGCTTGTTCGAAAGCACCTATTTTAGGCTTTTAGGAATAGCAGCAAGGCAGTGAACTATTTGATGAAATTCTCTAGTAGATATGTATGAAAAATGTCATACCATAGACAAGGCAGTGAATTGTTTGAAAAGATGCCTCAAAGAAATGTGTTCTCATGGTGATGGAATGCCATGACAGTCCATCACCATAGGCATTCATCATGGCATTCCATCACCATGAGACCACATTTATTTGAGGCATATTTTCAAACAATTCACTACCTTTCCTATGCCTTGTCATGGCATTCCATCACCATGAGACAACTTTTCTTTGAGGCATTTTTTCAAAAATTTCAATGGCTTGTCTATGCTATTGCTTACTATTATGCTTTGATAGATTTTTTCCAAGCATCCATAGCTTGTTCGAAAGCATATATTTTAGGCTTTTAGCCATAGCAAGAAGGCAATGAACTATTTGATAAAATGCTTTGGTAGACATATATGAAAAATATTGTAGCATAGAAAAGGGAATGAACGATTTGAAAAAATGCCTCAAAGAAATGTGGTCTCATGGAATGCCATGACAAGCTAAAGCAATTGGCAACTGCTCCTAGTTATTAGTTATGCAATGTGAATTAATTGCATAACTGATTAGGTTGACTTTTTAAAAAGATATATTGTAATTGAAATTTTGTCATCTATCAGCATCTAGTTATTCATTATGCAATGTGAAGTGATGCTTTGAGTTTGAAATATGTGCAATGCATGAATATAAACTACAAAAATCTAATTTCTACATTTCATTAGTTAAACTCTTTATTTTATTTTCTTTCTATATCTCTATGCTATGGAAATGCCTTTCGATTTCAAAAAAGATAGTTTTTATCTCTTGTTATACAATTTTTTATGTTTTTTTTATCTCTTGTTATAAAAAGGAGTAGATATACAATGTTCAAGAAGAGTCAAAGCACAACTAAATTTATCATTTCAAAGCAATTTTTTTGATGCATTTTTTCAAACAGTTCACTGCCTTGTCTATGCTATTGCTTACTATTATGATTTTGATATATTTTTCGAAGCATCCATAGCTTGTTCAAAATCACTTGTTTTAGGCTTTTAGCAATAGCAACAAGGCAGTGAACTATTTGAGAAGATTCTTTGGTAGACATGTATGAAAATTGTGGTAACATAGACAAGGCAGGGGACTATTTGAAAAAATATCTCAAAAAAATTTGGTCTCATAGAATGCCATGATAAGAAAATGCAATTGGTAGTTGCTCCTAGTTATTAGTTATGCAATGTGAAGAAATTGCACAACTGCTTAGGTTGACTTTGTTCAAACTATATTGTAATTAAATTTTTGGCATCTATCAGCATCTACTTATTAGTTATGCAAAGTGAATTAATGCTTTGACTTTGAAAGATGTGCAATGCAATGTAATCAATGACATGAATACAAACTACAAAAATCTATTTTTTACAATTCATTAGTTAAAATATTTATTGCATTTTCTCTCTATATTTCTATATGCTATGGAAATACCTTGAAATTTTATTTAAAAGGCTTAATAGGTTAGTTAGGTGGTATTTTCAAAATCAAGTTGTGAATGAATGGTAATTAAGAGCAAAATTGGAAAATTTCCATCTTAGAATTCTAACAAAGGGTGGTTATGGTTGTTGATCAGGTCAAGGGGCAGTTGGAAGGTGGTATCAAAATATGTTGCTGTAATACTCCAAGTTGAGGGTTGATTTTGTTCAATTTATAATAAGAAAATATACTTCAAATCGTTGATCATTGGTTTTCTTTGTTTTCCTAAATTTTCTTTGCCTTGCATAGGCCCATACAAGTCTATCATGACTTGAGTCTTTGGATACTTGATTTCATATGTGTTTACTCTCTTTCATCTATTCTAAAGGTTTAAATCCATCGTTGGTGTGTGTGGGATCAACAAACTTGGTCACTGCTTTATTTTCTACGTTAGGGGTTTTGAGGGAAACACCATGACACATTAGGCCATCCACCTACTATTCTAACCTTGTTGCTAAGTGGATTGGCCTGTACCATGATTTGTTTGGTGTATGAATACTTTGGAGGCCAAGAGAATGAATAAAATCAGAGGGGTGTGAAGTTCTAATGTTGTTCAAGGGCATTTCCACCATGAAAGTAGGGAACTCAAGTACTGAATCTAGTAAATACTAAAAGGAATGGGATTGTGAGTGTCTTTTAAGCTAGGGTAGAGGTATTGTGGTGTTTTTGGACCTTTGGAAGGATTGGGGGAGGTCTGGAGTTATGAGTTTCTTTAAAACCCTTATTTTTGTGAAGGTTTAGGATGGTTTGTGAGTAGCGGAATAGAACAATTTCTTGGGTTTAATGAAATGGGAGAATCCTAAGTTTGGTGAGCATCCCTAAGACTTTTTCAAGTTTCCTTGGTTTGGAGGTGAGTTTGTGACTACGTTCCTTTGGAAATCAGGCCTAATTGTGAAGCCTAGAGTGAGGGAGGTGTATTGAAAGTTCATGTTGGTCCAAAAGAGTTACTATTGGTTTTGGAATATGGTGTGTAACCCTAAAAAGGGTATCTTAATCCACCTTTAAATGGTTAGGTGTTTTGGAAAGGTTGGGAGAAATTAGGCTTGGACCGGGTTTTGAGTTTGGTGCAGGAGCACCTACACCACATCATCAAATTTTTTTATTTGAATACATCAATAGGGAAATGTTAGTTTCTTTAGGTTTATTTTGTCTAATAAGATTTGAGAGATCAAGCAGAATGAAAATAAAGGGTGTTTTGTGTCTTAAAAGTCAATTAGAAATCATATAAGTTGTCAAATGCTGAAAAAGCAACTTTAACACAAACAAATATAATTAAGGGACCAACTAATCCCAGGGTTGGTTATGGGCATTGGGGAGAATATGGTTGTTGGAAAATTATTTAAAAAGCCTTACCAAGGCTTGAATGAGAGAGTGGAAGAATTTTTGTAACAATTTTACACAATAAACACCACAGTTTTGAGAAATTTTCTAGAAAAATAATGTTTTCTTGATATTTTTGAGTGTTGTATGAGAACATACAGGTTCTTCATGGTCTAATAATTTTAGAGAATGTTTCTATATGTTTTCTAATTCCTTTATTTTTTATTTGGTGTCTTAACTCTTTGTTTGTAGAGAGAACCAACAGAAATAGTGACTGTCCCAATGTTGATGAATCAAGGGTTTGAGGGGAAATTTGTGATGTAACAATCAATCCACCTACTATTTGGTACTATATCTCAATGGATTGATTGAAAAAATGTTATAATAAGTGTTTCAAATCATTTTGGAATAAGGAGTCATAATTATGTGGCATTTTTGTGATTGTTCTAAGATTAAACAGGGGTTTTTCAACATGGAAGTGAGGAACCAAAGAGAGGTTTTCAGGAATTAATGCCTGTAAGGGCTATGTGAGAATTTTATGAGTCTATGTAGAATTATTTTGAGGTTTTTGGGGCTTTGGAAGTGTTGAGAGAGGTTTGGAGTTGTATGTTTCTTTAAAACCCTTGATTTTGTGAAGGTTTAGGAGGGTTTCTTGGGTTTTGTGAGTTAGAGGCTCTGTAGGCACAAAATAATGACAAAATTTGAGGTTTGGCACCATGAACTAAGAATTTCAATGTCATTTGGATAGATACCTGAAGTTGGAAGGGTGGTCCCTTTGGAAAGAAGGGTTAATTGTGAAGCCAAAATTGAAGTAGGTGTGCTGAAAGTCTATGTCGGTCCAAAAGAGTGACCAATGATTCTTTGGTATGTTGTGTAGCTCTGAAAAGGGTATATCAATCCATCTTGTAATTTTCTAGTGTATTGGAAAGGTTGGGAGAAATCTGGCTAAAATTGAGTTTTGAGTACTATAAGAATAACCAGTCACAAATGTGAGTTTTGGAAACCTTGATGAATCTGACTTAGGGATTGTTCTCAATTGATTCAATTTTCATTGTATGAGTATTGTTTTTCATTTGAAAGGTTGAGGAGTTGAGACCCTTGAGGGTGGGTTAATGCCTATTAGGCTGAATCATTATGAAGAAGAGTTCTTGATTGAGAATTGACATTTCCATTGTTGTGAGTCTTCTCCACCTTGGCTCTGCATCAGAGTGCTACAAGGGTGGATTGTTGGGTAAGGTGTTGATGAAGAGTTTGGTTTGATGGAGCTTTGAGGTTCTATAGAGTTCTCAAATAGGTTGGATTAATCTTGTTAGGAGCCCCTTGAAGGCAGGTTGTTAAATTGATCGGGTTTGAGCCTCCTTGCCTTTGCATCAATGAGGCACAAGTAATTGAAGCATTCCAAAGGATACAAACCACCACGTATGGAACTTATTTATACAATATGCTTTAGATGGGACTTATTGAGCATTCGACAGTAATTAATTAAGCATTAGATGTAAACAAAACTCATGCCTACAAAATTCAAGCATACAACTTACATGATACGCATGATAAGATCATTCAAGAATGGCAGTAGCAAAATAAGAGTTTCTTTAATCAAAAATCTAAAAGGCTATACAATGATATATACTGATAAACATATATAAATATATCCAAAAAAACCATATAGGCTTAGTACAAAGGAGCCATTTGAACATAAAATATCACGTATATATATCAATAGTACAAAACATATGTTCCAAAATGCCACATAGGCATACAAAAAACAACACTAATACATAGTCATTTCCCTCTAGGGGAAGGAAATAGATCCCGTGCTACCTTCAAAATTCGGCTAGATGGAGTGACTGTTGCTTGTATTGTCTTTCAAACCACTACTCCTCCTCTCTTCACTCTGGACCTTCAACTAATACAATTAAAAGTAAAGATGTTAAAACATAGAAATTGAATTATGGAATGGCATATAACAAAATATAATCACTTACCGCATACACATAGTCATCATGAAAATTTAAAGCATCACCATGTCCACGATCTGGAGTGACAACCACTTGTAGCAACCATGAAGATAGAAATTAAACTACATAAAATTATCGTGAAAATTTTGTATAATAGACCATAAAAGAGAAAATATAATGTCAAATCAACTAATCTATTCTATACCTCTCTCAATGGATCAGAACTGACTATTGTTGCAGCAACTCCATGGTCCATCGTGCCACCAACATCACTAGGGCTATCTCTTGTCAAAATTTGTAAATGAAAAAATATCTCAGATATCATGTTGATATAGGAAAACATAATGTGACATGATCAAGGAATACTTGAATGTAATATTTGTGTTTCTCATCAATTTTTTAGATTTGTATATATGAAAATTTATGAAAACTATCTAACATAGATTTAACACCCTATTAATGAATAAAGGCTACCTGAGTGTATGTTTTTTGAGGATATGAATCATGAGGTGTGGAGGAAGAAGGTGCACCAGGAAACTATTTTAAATCTGAAGCATGTTATGAGACAAACATTCAAATATAACATTCAACTATTCAAATGCAATAATAATATCTTTAATACTAGTTGCATACCTATGGACTCATTGTCGATAATGTATAAGGGTTTGTAGGAGTAGAGCATCCCTCATGGACAGTGTGACCCTGAAATTTCATCATATCAAAATTCTACTAATTTAGTTATTCTAAAATTTCAAAATATATTTTAATAAACAACATTAAAATAACTTGCTAAATTTTACCTGAGTGTCAATGCCGAATGGATCATTCAGAATATCATCTGTGAAATCCATCACCTCTGCAACTGACGTAGGCTATGTAGCTACATCATGAGCAACCTGGTAATTGTACGTGCAAACAACACCACAAGCACCATAATGGTGGGGTGGAGCTCAGGGCCTACACGTCTCCTCCACACTAGGCTCTACTAGAGGACTCACACACTATAAAATGGTCTGGGTGAGTGAGCCAATCGACTTCATCGTGTTCACCTCTACATTGTCCTTAACAATGGAAGGAACAATGACATGCTCCACCATAGGTCTGACCAAGGCTCTCGGTGCCAACTGTGGATTACGTCGTGCAATAGGTCTATGGTGTGTGGAGCCCCCACCTCTACCTTGAAAGTCTAAGATGTCAAAATAGTTTGGCATTTTATTGATGACAAACTCACAATAGAGTTTCCTCAAAAAGTATTGCGGCACCTCATGGTTATTGCATGGAGGTTGGTCAAATACCATACACCACCTCTCCTAAAATTTGTTTCTAATTAAATCATGGTGGCACCAATGGATGGGGAACCTCCTGCATGCATGGGACAAAGGTTCATTGGTTTTTGGGTCTTTAAATAGGACACACAAATCGGCTTTGCTAATTTTTAGTTTTTTGACATCTGCATATGACAAACCATTAGCATAAAATTGCCTCATCTCATCTCTCTTAGTTGACCAAAAATTCATTTTCTCGCTCATTTCTCGTACATGAGATAAAATTGACTTAAACGATTTAAAAATCCCTCTCCTATAACGGTGGGTTTTGGCATGCTCAGTTAATCTTGCAATTAATTGTTGAATGTCTCTTTTATTATTTTCAAATTGATTTTGAATATTTTCTTGTGTTCCTTGAGGATGCCTATGAATTGATGGATGGGTTTCGGGTTGTTCTTGTATAGGAGGCTCTTGATGAGGGGGTGATTGTGAATTCTCAATGTTTTGAGGTGGAGATTCATTCCCTGAGAATTAGAACAAAGTTTTATTATAAAAATATATTTAAAGTTGCATTCCAAATCAAATTTGAAATAAATAGAGTAAAAATGCACACCTCTTTTCAATATTTGACCTCTTCGATGTGTTGGAGGCATCCTCATGGAAAATGGCAAGCTATGGATGCAAAGAATGGAAGATATTTGGCGAGCGCGAGTTGCAAACCTAAAATCTTCCTTCTCAAGCCATGGGTTGAAGACAAAATGAGGGTTACAAACCCAAATTTTGCATTTTATGTCTAAAAAGACATTTGGTGTGTGCCAAATGGATTTTTAGTCATTTGGCATATGCCAAATTTGGCATGCACCAAAGGCCTTATTTTGGGTTTTTTTAATATCATTTTTTCAATTTGGCACCTAAATTGTGTCACAGATTGGTGCACTTACCCATAGGGTTCATTAGACCTATTGATTATGTCGAGTGGATATCCAATAGTTTACCAGTTTTAAAACCTAACAACAATATCCAAATTTGCATAGAATTCAAAGATCTCAATAAAGCTTGCCTAAAGGATGATTTTCCTATACCCAACATAGACATCATCATGAGCTTAATAGTTGGACATGTCATGTTGTCACTAATGGATGGCTTCCTAGAATATACCCAAATCAAAATTTCATTTGAGGATTAAGATAAGACAACCTTCACATACCCATGGGGAACATTCTGTTGGAATGCCATGCCCTTTGGACTAAAGAATGTAGGAGCTACTTATCAGTGAGCCATGATGAAAATTTTCCATGATATGATGCACACATTCATGGAAGACTATGTAGATGATCTATTAGAAAAATAATACACCAGAGAAGGACACCAAGAGATCTTAGACAAAATCTTCACCAGACTGAAAAATTTCAATGTATGACTGAACCCAAAAAAATGTGTATTTGGCATGACATCTACAAAAATCTTGGGATATATAGTTTCAAAAAAGGGCATCAAGGTGGATCCAACAAAATTTAAGGAAATTATGGAGATGCTACCTCCCAAGGACATCAATTAGCTAAGATCACTTAAAGGAAGATTTCAGTCTATTCTAAGATTCATCTCACAACTAGAAGACAAGACTCATCCTTTCACTCACTTGCTACACAAAAATGTTTCCTCTAGATGGGATGAGAAATGTGAAGCTTCTTTCAACAAATTGAAACAAATTTTTAATGATTCCACTCATCTTAGTACCACCAACATAAGAAAATCCACTCTTACTATACATAGCGACAACTGAGACATCATTGGGAGCTTTGCTAGGATATGGGGATTCACCCGAAAAAGAAAGGGTAATCTATTATATCAATAGAACATTAAATGGTTATAAAATTAATTACACATCCATTGAAAATGCTTGCCTAGAAGTAGTGTTCACCACTCAACAATTGTGAAATTATATGCTAACTCATACCATCAAGTTAATAACCAAAATTGCTCCATTGAAATATCTGCTCAACAAGGGAAATCTAACAGGAAAATAGGCAAAATGGGTAATGGTACTAAGTGAATTTGGCATACAATATGTCGATAGGAAAGCCATCAAGGGAAAATCCATCATAGATCAACTATCTAAAGAACCATTCCATGACAATCAACCTTTACATTGAGTTTCCAGATGTAGGAGTTGAGAAAATACAACTTCACAAACCCTGAAGATCACCTGCATGGAAATAACCTATCACAAAAGAAGAGATGGAGACAAACAAGCAAGGGTTCTCTGAAAACTGAAAATGTATATATCAAAGAGAATGAGAGAATGAATTGATATGAAATACAATGAGATCAATCCTTATAAAAAGGAGATCATGCAAACCCTAATAAAACCCTAATAGGAAAAACCCTAATAGAAGCCCTAATAGGATAACATTTAATAATTAATATAATTATTAAATGTCACTTTATGCAAACTAACGTGAAATCTTAAGAAGGGAATAAAGGTAACTTAATCAACATAATTAAATTAAGACCTTTACCCTAACACCCCCACTTAAGATGAGCAACAATGTAGCTACAAACAAATGCAAGAAAGAAAAGGTAACTACAATGCAAGAAGGCAAACATGGGTCCCGACAACTAGGTCAGATCAGGTACCCAAAGACAACCAAATCTCTGTAAAGAGGAGAAATAGAGAAAACCTCATGGGAAAAAGCTCTACTCCAAAAAGTGATGCAGAAGGCTAAAAAAGAAGATCACTGAAGAAGAAGAAGCTGTAAACAACTATTGAAAGATGACTGCTATGGTGCTAAAGAACCTTCATTGAAGATAAGATGATCAAGAACAAGAAGACAACAATCTGCATAAGTACCCATATGACACTACTCAAATCAGATGGCAAACAAAGGCAAACACTTGGAACGAAGATATAGATGGCACAAGAACCAATAGTCTAAAACACTAATCAACTGAGAATGGAAGATTCCTTCCAAAGAAAAACCAAGGAAGCATAAGCACAAATAGTATAATAACCCCCCATAATGATGAAATAGGAGAGCCTGATAGATCCACTTAAATGAAGTGAAACACCCTGTAGTGCATGAAGGAGAAGAAACAACATCTGAAAGTGCACAAGAAAGCACCTGCAACTAAAAAAGTGGTGTGCAAAATAAAGCACACATGCATGAGGCTGGAATCATATGGATCCATTTTCGTCATGGAGGGACACTCACCAGACAAAGGTGTGATGGAAAACAAAGGCAAACTACACAACCCCCAATGGTATGGATTCACTGTCATCATGGAGGGATACTCAGCGGACAAAGATGTGATGGCAAAACAAATACAAACTACACAAACCCTCATGGCACTTTATAATATCAGTGTGAGTACAAAATATGGCACAACCTTATGTGCAAAATCCCCAAAAATGCATGTACAATAGTGTGGCACTTTATCTTAGTGCGTTACATAAAATATAGCTTACAAATGATGCTCAAAATGTCCTCAAAGGACAAAATGCTAGAAATACATGAAGAACAGCCAAAAATAAAACATCCCATCCAAACAAAAAGGTTCCAAGAGCAAATATGTCCAGGTAATCCACCAAAGTGTGAAAACACAAATAATTGAATAAAATATACTTGAAGTGAAATCTAGAAAAATTGCATTGATGAAACTGAAAATCTCTAAAATGCGGTTCCAACGCCTCTGAGATTGTGAAAAATGGAGAAACTGATCAAAAGTTATGAGCTTGAGACTGAAAATAGCGCCTTTGTCTTCAACTGGCTATAGAATGCACCAACAGAAAAAAGAAGTGATGAGACCCACACCAATGGAAAGATGAGGAAACCAGATTTTCGATGATATCTCATTTGCCAAAAAATGATATTGTATGCCCAAGTTACGACCTCTCGAATAAATTAGGTCCAAATAGGGAAAAAACCAGTGCTGGGTTAAATTTGATGGTCATACGGCCGTCACAAAAAAAACACTGGGTTAAATTTGACGGCCAAAAGACCATCACCGTAGAAGTAGGAGTTGAGAAAATACAACTTCACAAACCCCGAAGATCACCTGCATGCAAATAACCTGTCACAAAAGAAGAGATGGAGACAAACAAGCAAGGGTTCTCTGAAAACTGAAAATGTATATATCAAAGAGAATGAGAGAATGAATTGATATGAAATACAATGGGATCAATCCTTATAAAAAGGAGATCATGCAAACCCTAATAAAACCCTAATAGGAAAAACCCTAATAGAAGCCCTAATAGGATAACATTTAATAATTAATATAATTATTAAATGTCACTTTATGCAAACTAACGTGAAATCTTAAGAAGGGAATAAAGGTAACTTAATCAACATAACTAAGTTAAGACCTTTACTCTAACACTAGATGTTGATGTTCTTACCCTAACAACAAAATAATGGATATTATACTTCGATGGATCATATACTAAGCATGGATCAAAAGAAAGAATTTTATTCATCCCTCCTCAAGGGTATACTATTCCAAAATCATACAAACTAATGTTCCCCTACACCAACAACATGGTGGAGTATGACACACTCATCATTGGTATCAAAATAGGTGTAGGATGGAAAATTATAGAGTTGCAAGTCTACGAAGATTCTCAACTAGTCATAAATTGTACTTTAACGTTGCCTGACCATCAAGCCAACCAACACACCCTTATCATGGATGTAATTTACTGACGAGATTTTGATGGAACTCTCCTTCAATTTTTAGAATGTGATGAGTCTGAAACGGCCTTGTAGGAAGTTCATGAGGGTATCTATGTCACACATTCAAGTGGTATTACCCTTGCAAAGAAACTCCTATGTTTGGGGTATTACTGGTCGAACATGGAGGAGTCTTTCCAATTTGTCAAGAGATGCAAGAAATGTCAGATCCATGGTAACCTCATACATTCACCGACACAAGAACTCCAGCCATTTGCATCAACCTAGCCCTTTTGTCAATGGGCACTTGACCTTGTGGGGAAAATCCATCCATCTTCTTCCAATGGGCACAAATTCATAATCATAGCCACTGAGTACTTCAAAAAGTGGGTTGAAGTTGTTACTTTAACTACCATAATTGGTAATTAGGTTGCATCCTTCATTCTAAATTACATCATCCATAGGTATGGAATTCCTTAATTCATTTTCACCTACAATGGTAGACCTTTCAAGAATTAGGATGTCCAGGAACTTTTTGAAAGGTTTCATATCTAGCATTGGTTTTCTACACCATACTATCCTTAAGGAAATGACCAAGTAGAGGCCTCAAACAAAACCATCCTAAAGAAAACCATAAACGATGTTGGATGTGACTCGCACGTTCAACTACACCCTTCTTTGTGGGCATACCTCACCAGTATCTACACCCTGATAGGAGCCAAACCATATACTCTTGTTTGTGGATCAAAGGTCATTTTACCTATTGAGGTTGTGATACTATAACCTCATCTACCATTGAAAGGAATCATCTCATATGAAGACTACCAGGTATAAAGATTACAAGAGTTAGAACTATTGGATGAACATCATCAGCTTGCAATTGATCACCTAAAAGTATATCAGCAAAGAATGTCAACAAATTATGATGAGAAGGTCAAACAAAGAACATTTCAAGTCAGTGATTTGGTACTCAAGGTAAATCCATGCAATCAACAATATAGAGAGAAGAAAGGAAATTTTGAACTGAATTGGCTAGAAACCTTTATCATTGTATCATTTTATGGATCAAGAGCATAACAAATATCCACACATGAAGGGGATCTATTTGAGGAACCTATGAAAAAAATCCATCTCAAAAATTTCTACACATAGTTCATCCATTGCATGGTATAAAAGTCCTAAGAAATTAAAAATATAAAAAAATCAGACAATGTCTTGAAGAAAAAAAAATCAAAAAATCAAAATTACAAAAAAATAAAAAATACAAAAAAATGAAAAAGAGAAAAATGCAAAAAAGTGAAAAATTAGAAAAAATTGTTGCCTAGATGAAAAACTAGCAAATAGGCGTCTTGGTAACAACAAAAATATCATACAATCTAAAAAGAAAAATAAAAGAAGTAGTGAAAACCTAGAAAATAGGTTCTATTTGTGATGAGTCGACTTCTCCTTCTATTGGAATGTGTGTTGGTCATTTTATTTTGCTATCATCATGCATACATGCCTATCATAAAATGAGCTTCATGAGCATATCTCGTTTTTGTAGTCGTGTCCGACCATGGCTTGGTTATCAATGTACATATCCTTAATAATTGGTTTGTTTCTCACCGGGGGAAAAATCATGAACTCACAGGGGGCAACCTACGTTGAGCTTAAAAAAATAGAAAAACAACAGTAAAGCAACCCACCAAAAACAACAATCACACCAAATATCAAACTGAACATCAGTCACAATCAATCAAACAATTGACCATCTAGATCAACATCAAGGAAAATGAATAAAATTTGAATGGATGCTCATCTTCTGAATCATGGTTTAATCACTTTGACATGTATGTTCAACTATCATATTTTGATTGTTGTTATCATTTCTCTAGAGTACCTTGATGATGTCCTAAACTAGAGGAGCTAGGAAGGAGAATGATATTTTCTTTGCCAAATGTCTACGAGTTAATCATTACTACTATGCAAATTTTCGTGGGACATTCTCTACAAAGTATCATTGATGACATTCCAATTTTGCATGGAAAATGATTAACTCTTGTTTTTTTATGTAAGGGATGCTTAGGTCATCTTGGTCAAAGTATACCTAGATGCTTGTGTTAACTTTCAACATAATAATAAGGGCTTAATGGAGGTTGTATGGAAGTTGTACTCAGGTCATCATGGTTTAATTATACCATCAATTTTGGTATTAAATTTCAACATAATAAGGGCTCAATGTTGCTAAAAGTCATGGAAAGTTGGCTAATAGAATGACAACCTTGCATTTTAGACTTGCATAGTAGATTAGATTACATCCATATTAGTTTTGCATCTATATTTTGGGATTTTGCAAGGATTGAAATTTTTTCAAAAATGTTGTTATCTCCATCATTAAACGGATTGAGTACACTTGAAATTAACAAAACATATCATACATACACTAGAATGCATTGAAAACATCCTTCATTTATCCATACATTGCGTCATATATATTTGCATTAGGAAAATACAAAAATAACAAATTGCATTACATGCTCATTTTTGCATATCATACATCCATCCATACATTACATCATAATATTTGCATTAGAAAAAATAAAAAGAAGTGCATTGCATCACATTTTCATGATCAAATTCATCTCATATAGTGTAGCAACATCATAATATATTGACATCTAGAAAATACAAAAAAAAATTACACCACATTTCATTTGCATCCATCCCATATCATAAAACATCATTCATAAGGCATCATAGAATCTATACATATCATCATCGCATCCATAACATAATCATGTCATAATCATTTGCATATCATCATCCATATGCTTCAACATATCATCATTGCATCCATACATAATCATGAAAAAATAAACACAAAATCAATGCATAACATATGGACCATATAAATTAAAGGCTTCCATCACATTCATCCATCATAAACACATATAAACATTGAATAACACATATAGACAGCACATAGATCACTAATCACCATTGCATCTCATATAATCTTAAAATAATAATATCAAGTGTTCAAGGATGTCCAACAATATGAAGAGATACATCATAAAAAATGGGTCAGTATGTCATAATATCATCAAGTCTCTAAATGGGTGTATACAATGTCTCAACAATACATCAAGAATGACCATAGGGTTCTGTGGTGCTCCCTCATATGTTGTAGGTATCACTTCTCCCCCTACTAAACCTCCCAAACTAGATGTACCTACACTTGGGACTTTGTCTGGTGGATCCTGAGGAAGTGGCTATGTCACACCCCTGCTTGTGGTCCTCGGCTAAGTCTGACCTAATCATGACTGAGCATAACTAACCTACTGCTCAACAAGAACTACCTCATGGTATTTCCCTCTATAATACTATGCCTCTTGGGTAGTATGACAAATCTCTCAGAAATAGTTTGTTGTGGATGTGCTCTCACCCACTCTCTGTAGTCTCTCAACCACATCCTCTACCTATTCATACCACTATCTCATGACATCCCTGCCAGTCATCAAATTAGCAACTTATGATTTTGTTTGTGCTAGTGCCTGTGCATGTCCCTATAGCTATCCATGTGCCTATGTAAGCAATGCCTACACCTGGGCCAATTGTGCCTACAATGTTTGAACCTACACATGTAAAGAAACTATATGTGTATGTTGCTATTGTGAGGGCACCTCAATCTGTATACACTACTATGTTGCAACCACCAGAGACCCCCTCTGATGAGGTATCCTAACATCCCTCACATCAAATGTTGCTCTGCCACTACCACCACCATCTCCACCTCATCCACCCCCACCATCATCTTCACCATCATCTCCTCCTCCATCCCCACCCTCATCTCTCTCCTCCTCATCTCCATCACCCCTTCCTCTCCTCCATCTAGGTTCCCTCTATTCATCACCATCCAAAGCCGACATTGGCTCATCTAGACTAGATATGTAAAAAATTACTAAGCATAATTCTCTGATAAGGAATTCTCTGTAATATTTGGATGATAAGTCCATATCAATGGCTATAATCTATAATCCTACTAACAAGATGCATCATATGACAAGAGGGGTCCCCACTCTAGTATATCCTAGTGTCTCCTTGCATATGTGGCCACTCCCTAGGGAATGCCCTATACTCTACCATATTGCCTATGCACTCTACCTAGAAGAAACCTTTCAATAACAAATCACATCCATCCAATTAGATATCTAGCTGTACACACATAAGGAATCTCCAGATGGTCCTCTACCCATTGCTCATAGTCTAGGTAGGACTGCCATGCTACAGTATGAAGGTCATCCAACACTCGTCTCTAGTACTCTAATTCCCTAGCTTATGTTGGACCATAGGGGCTATATATTCATATACATATGGTCTACAAATAAGCCAAAACCTATCTTCCACAAGTCATTTCATTGCTATGTGCTCCCATGCCTAGGTCTGGAACAATCTCACCCCTACGGATAGGCTGGCAGATCCAAGATAGACTACCTAATGTAAGTCATGATATAAATATGCAAGCATGCATGAACCCGAGGCATATTGGGTCCCTTGTAGAATCATCTCCTCCAATGTCTGACCCCAACCAATAAATAGTCCTTTTGACCTATAGTCCGAACATAGGAAACCACTAACAAAACCAATAAGTACATATGGTAATGGGGCATAACTCTCATACATCTCCTACCAAGGTAGCTCATACTTGCTGACCTGATCATCATGGAAGATCCTGCATAAAGCATTTGTGCCTCATTGCTTGACCTGATCATAAACAACTAATTCTCCCACCACTAGAATCTATGAGATCTAATATACATCCTCTAGCATCATAGTCATCTCACTAATGCCCAGGTGAAAAGTGTTGTGGTCGCTATGCCACCTCTTTGCTAAATCTATCAAAAGTCCCCGGTTAATCCTAATTTGGGGCATATTAATCAATGATGATAACCCACATCTCTCAATAATATCTTTCTCAGCCTAACTCAAGTAGGGAATCAACTCCTAGGTCTTTCGGAAGCACTCCTGAGACATGAGGACTCCTAAATCACTCTCCTATCATCATAACACATCACAAAATCACCAATTTTTTTAATCAATCAGACATCAATCAACTTATCAATCAATCAATCTATCAATGCACCTCACCTATCATGAGGTCAATCAATCGATCAATCATTGATCCTTTCCTATCATGAGGTCAATCATCATCAATAAATCATTTAATCTCACCTATCATGAGATCAATCATTATCTACTCTATCAACATCATCAATCAATATCATCTCAAAGGCTGACATGATAAAAAACCATCCAACACAAGGAGACAAATAAAAAATCCTCAATTCTAACATGGATGTGCTAGAACAGTTGCTCTATGTACCAAAACATAGATGTTCTAAAAAAAATATTCTATGTGCTATAACACTCAATGCATGTGCAAAATTAGGGGATGTGCTAGAACTTCTCATCAATGCACCAAAGTATCTAATGTATGCGCTACTTCATTAGCTAGATGCGCTAAATCATGCAAATCCTACCTTGACAATCCTATGCGCTAAAATAATTAACCTATGTGCTACATCGGGTTATGGATGTGCTAAAAAATCTAATATATTTGCTAAAATAGGTCACCTATGTGCTACATTAGCCTATGGATACACTAAAAAGTATAATCACAAAATTCAAAAATTTGAAAAAGGTGGGAAAATCATTTCAAAATTCACAAAAAAGAGGTTCTTAGAAATATGTATCATAAGTTCATACATTGTCAGGTAGTTTTGATGTTGCACACACTTGAACCCATGTGTTTGAATAGGGATCACCATTTTTCTCCAAGTGCTCAAAGTTGCTCAATCTCTCAAATTTTCAAAATCAAAATACACATTTGAACTTCTTTTCAATTGTTTTTACCTTTTAAGTTGGTAATTAAAGTGGGATTTTTATGGTAGTGATTTTTTTTTTTCAAAGGAGCTTAATTAATCCATTGATCAACTGGGGCATATTTCACTATTATTTTTGAGAGATAAATCATTGAAAGATGCTGAAAATTTCAAAATCATCAAAAAAATCCGAAAAATTAAAAAATTCACTGATTTATCTCTTGAGAGGGCATATATCCATCATCACCTAAAAATCAGTGTATGCGGCATCAAATTTTTTTATCATCACGATATGGAAAATTTTTCTTTGAAGAAATGTGTAAATACATCACTTCAAAGAGGGGGAAAATGTATACACCTAAAATCGGTCAAGATGATCAATTAATTAAATACTAGTTATTTAATTAATAAATCTTGATTCCTCTACTTATAAATAAATTGCAAAATTTATTTATATAGTTATTTTATTAATTTATTCCTATCTAAAATCATTTTTCTTCATGATTTAATTAAATAAACAAATTTAAATAATTTGTTTTGTTTGATTAATTTTCTCTTATTAAAATGAAATTTTTAATTTAATTTTGTCACATTTCTACATAATATTCTAACTTCCTTTCACCTCATCATGTACATCACCATGTCTCATGAATTTAAATATTTCTAATTTCTAAATTGGAATTATCTTCAACAAATTTGAAACCACTTTGGACACATGACTTCTTCCTCCCTTTGATTCTCTTCAACACTTGGCAAAGTGCTCTTTTAAAGGAAACCATCTCCATGATTCTCTCCAACTTCCTCAATTTCTATCGTTGATCTCTTTGGATCATAATCTTGACCATTGAATCCTACCACATCACTTGCTGCCTTGAAAAATCTATAAATGGGAGGCTCATTTATAGCTTTTGCATAGGAGATTGAGCATAAACTTACTCTACAAAAATCAGCATAGCATTTGAGAGAATTAGCATAGAATCTTAGTCTTGCATTTTAGCATTTGATTTGAAGTAGTGTTATAATGAAAAATTTCCTTTATATAATCTTAGTTGTTGCATTAGTCTTGTAGTATTTCTCATATCATTTCATTTAGATTTGCATCTCAATCTTAGTCATTTGAACATCATTTTGAAATTCAGTAGCATATCATCTACCATTCAAAATTGTATATCATATTCCACAATCATGTTTAATGTAGGAATATAGTCTTGCATTTCATATATCATCTCATTTCTTAGGTTGCCATTTGATGAATTAATGTGCAACATACAAATATGAGAGCATGAATTAGAAGATCACTAAGATTAGAGAGCAATGAAATGATTTTGAATGAATATGTTCTAGCATCTTGTTTTGTTATTTAAATTTCATTAATGTAATACATTTCATTTATTGTGTGGTTAGATTTATCTTTTTGGTATGCATATTTTTATATCACATAGATATGCATATTGTTCATCAATTCATTTTGATCAACAAATACCCTACTTTTCTCTGTTTCATCACTATACTTTACTTAGGTTTTTTACATCTTGTCTAACTAAATGTGCAACCTTTCAGCCTCTAGAGTCTACCATGTTATTTGGTAAACCTCACATGCTACCTTTTTTAGGTTGGAATAATTTCCATCTCACCTTAGAGGTCACTCAACACTTGTCATTAAGGTTGACAACTTCATCAAAATAGGTTGTTTTTTTGCACTCCCTAAGTGAAATAAGGTTTTAGAGACCTGTAGGATGAGCTTGTCTACTCTTTTGTGTCACTTCATGGGGAACTTTCCAATCCACCTCATAGATGGATTGTTTCTTTATTTACTATATAAGCAAGGTTTTGTTCTTATTAAAATTTGGGTTATATGCATCGTTCATTATTCTTGTTTCTTATCTCCACAATTTTTTATTTCTTATCTCCATATTTTTTAATTTTTATCAATTTTTGAGGTTTCTATGTCATGTATCTTCTTAATCCATCTCATGAAATTAATATTTAATAACTTGTAATAGAAAAAATGCTTGTAAAATGCACTTTTATAAAGTGCCACAAAACCAAATGTGTGTTCCATATGGAGGGAATTCATGGAATTTGTATTTACATTGAATTATAAAGTGTAATAGGGGATGTGTAGATCCTTGATTTGACATCACAATTGTGGATTGCCATGATTTAACATCATATCAATGTCTCCTTGTGATTCTCATCTCATGTGAGTATGCCTTGGAGCACACCCATTCTCATTTTATTTACATCTCTCCATTACTTACACATTCTCAAGTTTTATACTCTCTTAGCATTAAAGTGGTACTATGATATGTTATGATATTTCATCTTTCAAAGAATAAATTGAAGAATCTTCTTTTTGGGAGGTCTCATGAATCTTCTATCTTTATCTCTTGTATAGGGGATTATTCAGTGGATCACATTTTGAGATTCTAGTACTCCTAATCATAGTATTATCTATATTTTTGACTTCACATAGTTTGATTTATTTTGTGTATATTGGTTGAGTAGTGATAATGTGTCTGCTCCTGTAGTGTTTTGTATCTCTTATTTTGATCTAGCTTTCTTGAAGATTTGCTAATTCTCATAAACACTTGTCAATATTCGATAGAGTTTACAACTTATACATGCTTTAGGATTTCTTCATCATCATGTTCCTATCATCATGGGACATATTTTCACAAGGTCATAAATCCTTAAATTTTTCTTTTAGAGGGGAGATTTTTTCCCATTATTTTTTCTTCATTACTCATCTTCATGAGAAACTTTGTACATGGGTACCTAACATTACCTCTAGTTGAGACCCATTTCTATCTATTGGAACTTTTGTGATCTCCCCAAGTATCACTTAAGGGGGGTACGAGTGTGAATAATCTGTCTATTCACTATACTTAAGTGTACTTAGGCTCATGATGTTAGAAAACATCTTGTCTAATTGTATGTGCAACCTTTAGGCATCTAGAGGTTACTGATTTATTTGGTAAATGTAATCTACTACCTTTTTGAGGTTGGAAGACTTTCCATCTCACCTCAAAGGTCACTCAACACTTGGCATCAAGGTTGATGACTTGGTCCAATAGATTTTGGTTTCCATACTCTGAGTGATCCTAAGGTTGAATCCTATAGGACACTTGTCTACTCTTTTGTACCACTTCATGGGGAACTTGTCAATCCACATCATAGGTTGATTTCATCTTCCTTTCCTATATATAAGGCTTTGCAATAATTATAATTTGGGTCAATTAAATACAATATTTTGCATTATTCATTGTGCTTATTTGTTATCTCCAATAATTTCCTTGATAATCAACAAGGGCATGCTAGTGAAAAGTAATAAATTTTAAAGTACAAAAATGTCAAACAATTATGAGTAAAGGGTAATCTACATTTCTCATTCAATTCTCAAGGGTATAAATTTATTGGTGGCTTAGCCAAACAAAAATTTAGAAATTCCAAGAGGTATGTCTTTAAATTCACCCCATTCTCTTTATACTCTTTTATAACACTAGAGTTTAATTAGTATCCTTGGTGATGAAATTAAGGGAAAACTTGATAAGAATAAATGTTAGGGAAGAAGCGGTATTTCTAATTCTGAAGGTTATAAAAGTATTTGTGAGAAAAAAATATGTGCATACTCATTTGGGATTAAAATAAAATAGTTCTTTGATTAACAAAAAATGAAATGTGCAAGTTTTTTAATCCCTAAAAGCAAAGGAAATAAAAAGAAAAAATAGTCTATAAAATTGCTTTTGAAAGAGTTGTATAACAAAAACAACATACATTAGAAGTCCAATGATTTTTTTATTCTTTGACTTGTGGAAAGGATGTGTTATAATTAGAAAAGGGATCTACGGACAAAACACACCTTGAACCCACTACACATTAGGGGACACAACAATGATTATGGATGACCACTTGGATACTATTGTCAATGGAAAATACATAATGGTTGATTAAGGTTATGGTACCCTTTTCTATAGAATGAATTGGATTTGATATAGATGTGATGTGATATGAAAGTGAACTATGATAAATATGAATCAACTATGATAAATATGAATCTACGAAAAAATGATGCAGTTTCAAAAAGACGTATAGCTGAAAAAGAAAATTTAATGAAAAAAGAAAGAATGTAGAGACAGAGGAATTTGGAATGTAAAATGGTGTGAAAAATTCTTGGTAAGGGGAAAGGGAACCATAGACTAGAAGATTTTTTTTTTAGAATCTTTGAATAAGTATAGGCTAGTCACAATATATCATTTCTTTCCTCGTAGACTCAACTAAGAAACTTCATTTGTTTCAATGAATAAATATCCTTTCCCTAATTTGTTGAATTAAGATGCTTGATTTCTTGAGCTAATTATTAGACCTTCAATACTTTTGAAAATATATTTCATATCTACCACCTATAAACATGTAAGGAGAGAGAGATTTTTGCATATATGGGCTTGCCTAATTTAAACCTCATTTTGGTGTTCCCACCTCCATAAGGGCTATGAGGATAAAAATTCTTATCATTTGTCAAACAAATGAAAATGGATATAATTAAATAAATATAGTCTAGGAAAAATAGTCAATTTTTAAAACTTAATTTGGGAATAAATAATAAAAACGTGGACTAAATTATCTCTTAATTTTGTGCTGGAATGCGTATTTTACATATTCACATTAAATTTAGGGCCCTATTAAATGGACTTAGTTTTTCCTTATTTATGGTGTTGTAAGGTGTACCTTTACACTTTCACACTCATCTAGGGATTTATTAATTAATTATGGTTAATTTTCCTTAATTTTGTTCAAATTCAAGCCTTATTAATTTATCATTGTAGGACGTGTGTCCTAGGTAAGTAACCAAGGACCCTATTTTAAATTATTTTTTTGGTAATCTTTTACTGATTTCAAATATTCATATGTCTGCTTACATTTCAATTTCAAAAATTAATATTAACATATATATAAGTAAGAGGTCATTTCACTATGTTTCACCTAAGATCTAATCTATTTTCAAGTAAGTTAGTAAAATTCAATTTATCCTAATGGCATTCAACTGAGTATTATCAAGAGCATTTTCAAGATATTAAAGAGAAGATTTATCGAAGATTATTGCAGCAATCAAGATCCTATTATCATGTCAAAGTATTCATGCATCATGAATGTTATTTGAGCTAATATGTTGATGTAACTAGTGTTCCAAATCCATTCAATATTTTAAAAGAATTATTTCAAATCAAGTTTCAAGATGAAGATCCAAATCCATTTAACCCATTTCATGCTAGTTGCAGATCCATATTCCTAGGTGCCTACAAGGGTTTGGTGACATTACTTTGTTCATTCATCATTCTTTCATGTTTCATTTTTTTATTTCAAGGTTTAATTATGAAAACAAGGTTTGACCAAGGTAAAACATCATTCACCAACAACAAAATATTTTCCCTCTTGATTTGTGTTTGCAGATTTTAGGTGGAAGATGTCTTGAAGAGCAATATTGAAAAGTTGTCAAAATTGCATTTTTTGTCACCATTCTTGCGATTTCACAAAAGCTCACGTACAATATTTATTTTAGCTATCTGACTATGAAAATTGGGGATCTGGGAGTGTAGACACAACAAAAGAGAACCCAAAAACCATTTTACTGAGCCCTACCAAGGACCCATTTTCGATAGGGAAAATGAGTCCTCAGTAAGCTTTAAAAATAACTTTTAGTGTCTCATACACATCATTTTCCATTTCTTATATCTGTATTTCAGTTTTTGGTTTCATCAAAATTGAGCCTAATCTATTAGATGGACTGTACATATTGCATTTTGGACTTTTTTTGCTATTTTTAATCTTTCTCCCCAAAGTGTTGTTTAATCAAGACCCACGTCCTTGAAAAAAAAGAAATCAATAAATTCATAGTTTGATTTGAATCACATTTTGGTTGGTATTTCTTCCGTTGTGTGGATATCATTTCTTAATGAAATAAAGAATATGTCCATTTATAGCATATTTGGCTCACCCCGTATTTACAAAAACATATTTTTTCTTTAGGGAATTTTGGTTAACTTGAGTTATATCATTGCAATTGCTAATTTTGGATTCCATTTTAATATTCTTATAACAAATTTGAGTTAACAAGAGCATTCAATAGTTTACAAGAGCATTCAAGAGTTTCCAAGAGTTTATTATCAAGTATTTTAGAGAATTATTAAAGCATCAAGCATCATGTAAAATTAATCATGCATCATGTTTGTTTTTGAGATAATAATTGTGATGTAAGGTTTCATGATTCAAGCTAGAATTCAAATCAAGATCTATCCTATTGAAGTGATAGTCAATATATACATCTATTAAATCCATCGCCTACATGTTTGAAACACTTTATTGCTAGGGTTTGGTGAGTTGTGACATTGCACATTTTTCATTCATCATTCTCTTTGCCTGTTTCATTTCATTACAAGATTTAATTACCAAAATGGGGTTTGACCAAGGAAAAACCCTTTCCACTAAAAAAATAATATTTTCCCTCTCGTTTGTGTGTGATTTGTAGATCTAGGTTGAAGGAACATTGAATATCATGTTTGGAGAAAGTTGTCAAAGTTGTCACCTTGCATTGGAGATAAATGGAAGACATCTATAGGTTACAAATCAGGGTTTCAGATCTGGAAATCAATTGGAAAGGATAGAGCATACATTGAGGAGTAGAATTAGACTATGAATTTCTAAAAAACCTTAACTAGACTGATACACCACTTCTAGTGTATGAGTCCCAGTATAATTCAATTTCCAATTTTTTATAGATCTAGCATCTACACTATTAGAAACTTGATCCAAACCAAAAAACCTAGTCTTAGAATGGTACACCCAAAGTGTCATATGAGTCCAATTGTTCTGTAATTTCAATAATTTCAATGCTTTCAAGCTCATTCCAGCCCTCTTAAGATTTCTAGTTGCACACCTCTGATATTGTTTCTCTCTATTCCTATTTACATTTATTTTGAGGCAATTCAGTGAAGTATTGCATCATATTAGGATTAAGCCTTATATATTTCATTTCATTAGTCTTTCAAAGCCCTATCTTGGTGGTTAACCCATCTTTATTTTACAATTATACCCTAGGATAGCCCTATTACAATATTTCTTTCTTTTTTAAATACTTTAGATTCATATCTCTAGGGTTTTCCTTGAATGAGAGAGTGTGAATATTGTTATTCTATCTACCAAGCATGGAAGGAAAAAAAACCAACCTTTCAAGATCATAGAATTCATGCCTCATTTCCAATGGCTTCCTTACCTACAACAAATATACATAATTTTGTCAATATCTCACAAGAAAACATAAGAAGGATAGATGAAGAAATAAAATAATTGCAAAATATTGTGAGTCCTAATGTAGTTCCAATGCAAGCTAGCATAACAAAGCTTCTTAAGAATGAACAAGGAATACAATTTTTTTCTAGACTCACTTACATCCAAAACAAGAACTTCAAAAATGAAGATAATGATAATATACATACCATAGTAAACTTTATTGATGATAAACCTTCTAAGGGCCAAACTAAGATGTTGATTGATATTGCTTTCTAACACCAAGATATACTTTAACATGTACCCAATGCTACTCTCTACATAGCTAGAAGAATCAATGGTAATCCTACTAATGGGATATTGATTGATCCAATCTATGTATAGAATGTGATCACTGATGAATTCCTATTTATGCATGAGCTCTATCAACATACACATGAAAAACTGAAAGAATGGATTCAAATACATAATGGTTTTACGTGCCCTATGATTGGCTCGATAAATCTCCCTCTAAAGGTTGAATCAAAAGAATTAAAGTTCTATCTCATTCACTATCACTTTGTTGTCTGACCAATTTAGTGTGAAGTAAGGCTATCCATGGCTTCACTCCATGAATTACATCTCATTGGTTGTGCATATGTTGGAAAAACAAGGATAGATAACTAAGAGGGGGGGTGAATAAATTGTTACCAAAATCAAACTTATTCAAGATTAATCAACCTTTAATCTCAGGTCTAATAATTATTAGTGCAAGCATAAATCAATAACATATTAGAGACACACATGAACACCAATATTTTACATGTGGAAACCCTGTTAGGGGAAAAACCATGGTGTAATACCCCTTCATTTTTCCTTTTGGATGCACAGTGTTCCCTTGTATTGTTTGTTGCTTTGATGTGTTTCTGGATATTCAGATACCTTATTATGTGTGTTTTATGTTTGTACTTTGAATTTGGAACTTAGTTGCTAATTGATCACTATCTGTTCAACGATGTGAATGTTATATTTTGATGTGCTGGTATTTTAATTAGATGTTATCATTATGGCATGCTTTGGATTAACATCATGAATGATTTGAATTAATGATGTTTATGCTTTTGATCATATTAATGATGTTAGATTCATCAGTTAGTAATATTGTATTGGTGAAGGGAATGATACCACATCACTCGCTTGCGAGCGCCCTATGATTCTATGATTTCCTCTTCACAGTGTGTTTTAATTATGACAGATATATGCATGTGGATATACTTTTTTTTTGTAGGTTGATAGGTACAGGACATTGACTCCACCTAGTTTCAGAGGGTTGAGAGCGTCTATTGCCCAATGACATTCGATTGGGTGATAGTAGTTAGATTTTCCGTCACAAGTCATCACCCTAGTCATAGTGTGTCGTCGGGTCTTAGTCGGGTTGTATTGCTTGAAATATTGTTCCTTCTCTTTGATTATTTAATCACTTGTTATAAAGGAAAATAAATGCTTTTGTAGTTGAATTGGGGATTAAAATTGATTTGGTATTATGTCAGTAATGTAATTTATTTTAGTAATAAATTTAATTTAATTAATAAATAATTTAATCATGATTAAATTAATTTTATTGATTAATTAAATTGATGATGTTTAAATTAGATAAGTTATTCATTGTTAAATTTATGGATTTTATGTTGGAAACTAAAAATAAAAGGAAAAGGTTTGAAATTTCATTTTAGAAATTTTTAAATCCAAAAATTAAAAAAAAGAGATATTTGCTATTCTATTTTTGAAAATTTATGAGGGTTGGTGCATGGATATTTTTGGGAAAATTTCTTTATTATTGAAAATTTTCCATGAGTTTTGGGAGGATGAAAAATTGAAAGAAAACAAGGAAGAAGGAGGAATTGCTGTTTGTGATTTTGGATTTTTTGGAGAAGAAAGTTGAATTTGTTGAAGGAGCTAGAATTGGAGGAGGAATCCAAAACATCATTGTCAACTTCAAGTTTTAATTTAGGTTTTCTTCTCCTTTTAATTAGTGTCAATTTGGAAGTTTCAAGATTTCAACATGCTATCTAAAAGCATTTAAATCCTTTGTATGGTTTGCAAAGAAAACCTTTTTTAATTCTTGCTCTCAAAACTTGAAATTTGTATTTGGAAATGGAATTTTTATTCAAAACAAAAAAATGAGTTCTTGGCTGTAATTTCAATTTTATTTGCTCAATTTATTTCTTCAATTTATTAAAGGGATGTTGAATCCATGTATATATATATATATATATATATATTGTTATATATATATCTATATATATACTTGTACTTTTCCTTTAAAATTTCATCTGAGAGGGGTTATGCTGTCAATTTGTTTTTCTAAAAACCCCCTAAGAGGTGCACAGATTTCAAAAGATTTGTAGGCGTCATTTTTATAAAATAAAAATATAAAATAAAATAAATTTTATTTGGTTGGGGCTATTGGGGTTCAACCCACAGCCGCCCCCATGGGAGGCACTGTGCTAAGCATAGCCGAGCCACCCCTATGGGGATGGCTGTGCACAACCACCGACCACCACTAGGGTCGGCACAGCCGTGCCCAATGCCCAAAGCCACTACCACCCCTACTACATCCGCGGTCGGCGCCCAGCCCCAATCTTAACCCTCAAAACATGACATGCGGCCCGAGGAAGGAAACCTGGCCACCCTTTTTAAGCTATTCTTTTGTTTTTATAAAAAAAATAAAATATACTTTTTATATTTAAATATTATATTTTCATAATATTTAAATATTAAAATATTTAAAATAATATATATATATATATATATATATATATATATATATAATAATGTTAATATTATATTTTACAATATTAAAATATTTTAAATAATATTTTATATTATAATTTATAATATTAAAACATTATTATATGTATTATAATAAAATATATGTTTATTGCTATGAGCATAAATTTATTATGTATAGGAAAATGATGATTTTCAAAGGGTTTGATTTAAATATAATTGAGCAAATTTAAATGTTGTACTTATAGTCAAATTGTTGAAATTATTGTAGAATATTATATTGGAAAATATAAATATTAGATTTGAAGGTATTATGTTTTTATAACGAGACTATTTGACTTTAAAATGATTTAATTTGCAAAGGAGAAATAGTTATTTTAAAATGTCATGTTTGAAATGATGAGGGAAATGTTGAAAATAACATTTTAAATTAGATTTCTTTTATAATATTAAATTATCAATATATGTTAGTGATAAAATATATTGTTTTAGTTGTGCATTAAGTTATGATATATGTATATATATACTTTGAATATATATACATATATAATAAAATATTGATTTAATTGAGGATAGGTTTTAAAGGTAATTAAGGAATCTATATTATTGTGTTTTTAGTCAAATTACGGACTTTAATTTAAAATAATACAATTTTGGTGGAACAAAATATTTGTTTTAAATGAAATGGATATTAAGACAAGTTAATTATTGTAGAAGTGATTTTGTCGTGAAGAGAAAACATTTATTTACTTTAAATGTTAGTTTCTAAATGGTTGGAATAAACGTTTATTTTTATAATTATTGAGAACAATTAGAGAATGAAATATTTGGTTTAAATATCACCTTTGTCCAAAAGAGTCATTATTCAATTCAGTTTGTTAAGGCAATAAATTATTGAATGTTAATTAAGGGAAGTGGATTTAATATATCCGAAATTAGTTTATTTCCCTACAATTTCTTTATGTGATTAATTCCTTTGTATTCATGTTTGGGGAAATGGGTTTAGTGTCTTTATTATGTAAGTCTTCCAGATGAGGCCCTTTAAATATGGGGGTTGTTGTTTTGTGATGTCAACCTGTTTTGAATTCCTTGGGTAGTGCATGGTGTCTAGTTAGTGTTTAACTTGGTTTCCACGAACGAGGATGTTTTGTGCCTCATGTGGAAGGAGTGGGTTAGGTAATTTGTGACTCCTTGTAAGGAGTGGCTTTGTTATGTTTGTAACTCCAGTGTTGGAGGGAGTTTCCTTTTAGGTTTCCTCCTAGAGTTGGAGTGGTTGTATATCTATTTTGTATGTACTTGGGCTCCCTTGGTAATTGGTTCAATTGCGTGTTGTCAAGTAGAAGAGTGGCTTTTGTTAGGCATCAGAGACCAAAGAGGTAAACTGGATAACCTTCAAAGGTGGTTAAGAAAGTAATAACTAAAACAAAACTTAGAAGATTAGGACTAACTCCTCACTAATCAGGATAATTTTTCCTCTCATAGACACAAGGGCTCGTTTAGACTTGGGATGAGTGGGAAGGCTTGGAATGGAAAGGTCATCTATCTTGTCTGTACGAAATGTATTTGATTCTGCATGAGTGAGTATGGGGGATGGGATTCGATTGAGGCCACCAAGATAACCCTTAGTGGGGGCTGGAGCCCATGAAGATTCCTAGAGGTAATCCCATGTCAAGCTGTGTGATGACACTCTATCTAGGAAAACAATTGGTATGTGATTTTGTGTGTATGGTTCTCTTATCATACTTGATCTATTTTATATCTAGAAGCAATGTGACCATGTTAGAGTTGTACTTGTGATGTACTTGTGCTGTCCTTTTGTGGTTCTTGTGTTTGGTTGTATCAGTATGAGTTAGAATGATTCAACCTATGTCTAGAGGTAGATGGTCTTGTCTACGATTCCTTGATACTATCTCCTAGCATGGGGGGTGGGCCTTTGGGTTCCACTTGGTTGGGTGGTGTGCACCTTACTCCATTGGGATTTATTCTTGTTTGTTTTGATGAGATTTCCAATTGGAGAGCTCATGGGATCCAGTTTCATTTCATGCCTTATCTATTTCAGTTAATCTTGTGATTCATTACCCATCATTTGTTATCGAGGTGGAAAGTTGTAATTGTAACCATATTTATTGGACTTGCCTCATTCGGGGAATGAGAGATGTAATTGTATTTTTTATTATGGATAAATGAAATTGAAAGTTATCTCTTATGCTTTGATGTAATTTATCTGTTTTGGAATGTATGTGTTTAATTTCTTCAGTAAATAAATGGCATGGTTACATTCATTTTTTTTGTTGAGGTTCTAAATAACCTATGTCTCATAACCTTAGAGGTTGTTGGCATTGGGTAGTGAACTTGCATGTTAACTATACTTTAATAAAAAGAAAAAATTAGTTCATTTGTGTAGTTAATTGCAACTTCCTCTAGGGTTGTGTGCTAGGGTGTTACACACGGTGGATGTTAGTCCACAAGATTATACCCTGTTAGAAGTATAATGAAGAATGAAAAGGAATACACTGGCATTTAGGTGCATTTCCTAGAGAAAACTGCTCTAAAGAAGGCTCACTACCTTAAATACAATAATCAAATTAAATCCATCTGATGAAGTTGAATTGAGAAATTAGCTTCTACAAAAGATTTATTACAATTCTAGTTAGGTGCACAAAAACTTCTACATGCTCTTCCACACTCTGCTCAATCTTCTTCACACTCTTCTCTGATCTTGAATGATTTGACCTTTATTCGCACATGTACACCACTTGAACACACCGAGAATTGCCAAAAAATGAGGAAAACAATCACACATATATATTCGCTACACAGATTTACAACAACTATACAATCGGCCACAAATAAATAATAAATTACAACTATCGACCTCAATACATGAAAAAATTTAATGTGCACCAACACAAGTCAGTCAAAAAATAGTGAGGACCCAAAAAAACACCTTGGAACATTCCAAACAATAAAATATTAATCCTCATGGATCTGCAACATGCTAAGACCATCATGTTGGCCAAGAACATGAAAACTTGAGCACACATCAGAAAAAAATCTAAACACGAACACTTTGATCAATGTGAACATACAAAAAGGATAGAGCATGATCTAGACTCATCCATGAATGTCATAGGTACATGCACAATAACTGCAATTAACAAAATTTCATCCTCTTCATCCAAGAACACCATCTACAAAAATTGAGTAACTGTAGGAACACAAATTTTCATAACTTCCACAAAACTTGATGTGAACCTCTAAAACTTTCAGAAAACATACTAGAAATATTTAGTAACAAACCCTTTGAAGCTCATCTTTATATTATCAACTTAAAATTTTTTCCACCATTCCAACCTTCTCAGCTTCACTAGCTACCTACAATACATTTTTTACAATTTTCTCAATCTCCTCGACATATACAACCTTCAAAAACATCAATGCTAATAGTGTTGACATCAATGACAACCACATATCAGCAACATAACCACAACATCCAACAATCTCCCCCTTTGGAATTGATGGCAACACATGTGAAAAATAATACCATCAACCCAACTAACTCCTCTCCAACAATCTCCCCCTAAGATTGTGCACTCTTTTCCTGTTTCCTTCTCCTATGTTTTTCACATTTCTCTTCTCTCCCCCTTTGATATTAATGAAAAAGTTGCACATGCTCTGATCACATATTTGAATCATCAATCTAGAATAAGATATGGCTATGAATTCATGGACTAATGGAAATACTTGCATCTTAGTTCTGATCAGGAGGGGAAATCATCCCTAACTTTCCTCTGAGCTACTCAAAAGTATCCTTAGGCATCAAATTCATAAATATTTCTTAAATTTTCTCCTTGGTAGGTATGCACTCTAGTCTAACTTCTTTTCCACTTACTTTGTCTCTCAAGAAGTGATATTTTATGGATATATGTTTTTTCTTTGAATGCAACACTGGATTCTTAGAAATGTTAATGACACTTGAATTGCCACAAAATATGGTGATTGGTTCTTCATACTCAATTCTTACATCTCTCAACATTCAATTCATCCAAAATACTTGGGTACAATTGTTTTCAACAACAATATATTCTATCTCAGCAGTAGATAATAAAATTGAATTTTTCTTTTTGCTTAGCCAAGATACCAAATTCTTCCATAAGAAGAATGCACCACCACTAGTACTCTTTCTTTCATCCACATCTCCTTCCCAATGAACATCAATGAAAGCACTCAAGATAAGGTCATCATCCCTAGGATACCAAAGACCAAGATCATCTATCCCTTTCAGGTATCTGAAAATTATTTTCACAATAGTCACATGAGACTCTTTAGGATCATCTCAAAATCTAGCAACCATGCATACAAAATTCATTATATCTAGCCTGGTCTGAATCAAATAGAGTAATCCACCAATCATTGACTTGTATCTTATCTGATTTTCTTTAGGAGAATCATGATTCTATGCAAATTTTCATCCGGTTACCATAGGTGTTCCAACTGACTTTGAATCTTCCATGATAAGCCTTTTCAGTAGCTCTTTCACATACTTAGACTGAGATATGAAAATTCCATCATCTAACTGAGTGATTTGCAACCCTAAAAATAATTTCAGCTCTCCTATCATTGAAATTTCAAACTCACTTTTCATTTCGTCAGCAAACTTCATACACAAATCATCATCACCTTCAAAAATAATATCATCAAAAAATACTTCAATGATCAATTCTTTATTCTGATCCAACTTGAAATATAGATTTCTTTTAGCGAAACCTTGGTTGAATCCAAGTTTCAACAAGTATTTATCCAATATAGCATACGAAGCTCTAGGAGCTTGCTTAAGTCCATCTAGATATTTATTCAATCGACATACCATGTCCTTTTCATCAGTCAATTGAAATCCATCTGATTGTTCAATATAGACTTCTTCTTCTAGCTCACCATTTAGGAATGTTGCCTTTACATCCATCTGATAAAATTTGTAGGTTTTGAAAGTAGCATAAGCAAGAAATAATCTTATAACTTCAATTCTTGCAATAGAGGTAAAAGTTTCTTTAGAATCAATACCTTCCATCTATGAGTACCCTTTGCAAACTAGTCTTGCTTTGTTTCTGGCAACTTCACTTTTCTCATTCAAATTATTTTGAAACATCCACTTGGTTCCAATCACATTTTTGTTTTGAGGTCTAGGAACAAGATCCCATGTATCATTTTTCTTTATATGCATTTTCTTCTTTCATGGATTCCATCCAATATTCATCTTTACATGCTTTATTGATATTGCTAGGCTCAACTTTAGAAATTATATAGTACTCTTCTAGAATTCTTCTTCTTGTTTGCACACCTTTGATTTTATCTCCTATGATCTGACTGTCATAATGATTTCGCTTCACATATTTGGGATTTTAGGATTTTCTCTGACTTCTTGTTCATGTGTTCTTTCTTTTGCACTTCTTCCAGTTTCTGCTTCTTGATTCCCTTGGTTCACCAGAAAAATTTGAAGTTGATTCTATGCAACTTCTCTCTAGTAGAAATGAGGAAATTTTTTTCTAGCATCATGGTTCTAGTAGTGTCTAGAACATTTTTGTTCTTTCTTTCAAAAACTCCATTTTGTTGAGGGGTCCAAGGAGCAGATAGTTGTCTTTCGATTCCATGCTCTTCAAAGAAAGAATTGAATTCTTGAGAAGTGAATTCACCACCTCTGTCTGACCTTAGACATTTGATCTTTTGACCTATCTCATTTTTTGCCATAGCTTTGAAGCTTTTGAACTTTTCCAATGCTTCATGTTTTTCTTTTAAGAGAGGAACCCATTTCATTCGAGAATAATCATCAATGAGCAACATAAAATACCTTTCACCTTGTAGAATTTTTATTCTGGATGGACCACATAGATTAGTATGTATCAAATCCAATACTCCATTAGAGCTATACTGTTTTCTCCGAAAATAATTTCTTGTCTACTTGCCCATTTGACATTCCTTGCACATAGTGTTAGTAGGCTTTACTAGCTTAGTAATATATCTAACTGCTTGAGTAGATCTTATCCTAACAATATTATCAAATTTCACATGACATCACCTCCTATGCCATAACCAACTTACATCAATTTGAGCAATTAAACAACTTTCACTGGCATCACTCAAATGAAAGATATTACATTTTGTCTTTGTACCTAAAGCAATCAAATTTCCAAAAAATCTCCTTATTCTACATATTGTAACCCTTGTGTACCATCTATCCAACACTCAACGAGTCATTCTTTAAGCCTTCTACATAAATAACATCATCAATATTGTTCTTACCACCAAAAGAAATAGTGCCTCTTCCATAAATTACACCAGAAGTGTTATCTCCAAATACCGCAACACCACCATCATAGTTTTCTAAGCTTACAAAGTTGCTTTTGTCACCAATCATATGATGTGAGCATCCACTGTCAATTACCCAATCATCCTTTTCTTCAATTTTTTTTGCAAGAGATTTCTCAACATTCACATTACTAGTAGATTAAGTGGACACCTAACCATTTTCTTTGATAGAAATAAATACCTATTCATCTTCATTTCTAGTTTCTTTATCAGATTCTTCATCAGTTACACCTTCTTCAACATATATATCATTTCCTTTGAAATCCAGTCTTCTTAGGTTTGTACTTTGAAACTCTTTTAGGACATCTACATGCAAAATGATCTATCTTACTGCAAGAAAAGCATTTATAGGTAACTTTCCTTTCTACTTACCATGACCTATTTCTTCTGTTTTCATAATCAATGCTTCTAGTTCTTCCATTTCCTTTTCTTCATCTTCAATCTGCTTCATCTCATCTTCATACTTGAATGTCCTCTTGGAACTCTCTCTTGAATCATATCTCTATTTTATTTTCCCGGATATAGTATCCTTGAAGGAAGATTCAGTCTTAGGAGCATATTCACCAAATTCACTTAACTCAAAGGCAAAAAGTTTTCCAATCAGCATGTCTCTTGTAATATTTGTTACTATCTTGAGTTCATCAATAGCATGAGATCTTGTTTTTTAGGAAGGGGGCACATATCTAGGTATCTTAGCCATAATAGCTTCTTCATCTAAGACTCCACTGACACATCTTCTCAACACCAGTTCATTTATCTTTTGAGAGAAATAGAGGATGTTCTCCTCTTCACTCATCTTCAAGTCTTCCCACTTGCCTTTCAAACTTTGTCACTTAGCACTTTTCACTAATGCATCTCCTTCATACAATGTTTTCAAAATTTTCCAGATCTAGCATGTAGTCCTCAATCCTATCACATTTTTCATCTCCAAATCTGTTAAAGCACTCAACAATGCTCTATTGGTATTAACTTCTTCTTGCTTGATCTCATCTTCAAAGGAGGGACCATTCTAAGGAATAGTATATGCACTTTGTGTGATCTTCCAGAAAGGTTCACCAATACACTTCAAATGACACTCTATTCTAACTTTCCATAAAGAGTAGTTTGTACCATCGAATCTAGAACTATCCTTCTTGTATGATGCCATCTTTGATCACCTTAAGTTGTTAGGATTCTTCGGAGGAACTAGCTCTGATACCAATTGTTGGAAAAACAAGGATAGACAACTGAGAGGGGGGGTGAATCATTTGTTACAAAAATCAAACTTATTCAACATTAATCAACCTTTAATCTTAGATCTGATAGTTATCAGTGTAAGCATAAATCAATAACACATTATAGACACTTTAACACCAATATTTTATATGTGGAAATCCTATTAGGGGAAAAACCATGGTGGATGTTAGTCCACAAGCTTATACCATGTTAGACGTATAATGAAGAATGAAAAGGAATGCACTTGCATTTAGGCGCACTTCCTAGAGCACACTACTCTGAAGAAGGATCACTACCTTACATACAATAATTAGATTAAATCTATCGGATGAAGTTGAACTAAGAAATTAGCTTCTACAAAAGCCTGATTACAGTTATAGTTAGGCACACAAAAAACTTCTACACACTCTTTCACACTTTTCTCAATCTTCTTCACACTCTACTCTTCTCTTGGATGATTTTATCTTTATTCACACATGTACACCACTTGCACACATTGATAATTGCCTCAAAATGAGGGAAAAAATTGCACATATATATCCACTATATGGATTTACAACTACTATTCAATCGGCCACAAATAAAGAATAAATTAAAACTATCAGCCTCAATACATGAATAAATTTTAATATGCACCAACAAAAGTCGGTCACAACATAGTGAGGACCCAAAAAAGCACATTTGAACATGCAAAATAATAAAATATTATTCCTCATGGATTAACAACACACTAACACCATCATGTCCGCTAAGAGCATGAAAACTCAAGAACACATTAGAAAAATATCCAATCATGAACACTCTGATCGATGCAAATGTACAAAAAGGATAGAACATGATCTAGAATCATCCATGAATGTCATAGGTACATGCACAACAACTGAAATTACCATAATTTCATCCTCTTCATCCAAGAACACCATCTACATAAACTAAGTAACTATAGGAACATAGATCTTCATAACTTCCACAAAACTTGATGTGAACCTCTAAAACTTTCGGAAAACATGCTAGAAAGGTTCATAAACAAACCCTTTGAAGCACATCTCTAGATTAGCAACTTACAACTCTTTCCACCATTCTAACCTTCCCAACTTCACTGGCTTCTTGCAATATATTTTTTACAATTTTCTCAATCTCCTCGACATATATACAGTCTTCAGAAACACCAATGCTAATAGTGGTGACATAAATGACAACCATATATCAGCAACATAACCACAACAATCAACAACATAGATTATTAATTTTTTCACTTGGAAATGAGATTTTTACTATGCTTCATAGTGGCTTTAATATTGTGAATTCTCATGGGAACTTTTCATTGTATTACTTTAGGCTTGAGCCGATTGAGCCTATTAGACCTAGTGATGACCTCTTTTTCAAATCTTATCAAAATTTTAAGGTGAAACACATAGTAGAATTATCTCTTAGAAATATGCCTCAACCTATAATTGAACCACCCATCCTTGATGAGACTATGATTGAACCAAAATCCCTTCCAAGTAATGAAGAGTAGCCTATGAAAAATCCTTTACCAATTTCATATAAGAGACCACAAGATAACTAAATGAATCCCATTGCAACTCCTAAAGTCAAACAAATTTACAAAGCTAAAGAGGAATTGGTTGAACAACCTCCCATTCTTACTTCCATTCCTTTGTTAAGGGAAAAAAAGAAACCTATGGTTGATAAATCCGTTCTTACACAAACAAAAGTTGAGAATTGCATGATAATAAATAGAAATGCTAGAGAGCGTAGACATAAATATCAAGATATTGTTCATTTATTGCAAGTAAAATAATAAAATAAAAAACATAGAAAATTGAAATCCAAACTTGTCTCCAACAAGGCATGATGCCTCTCCATCCTTGTTGCAACATAAACAAACTTATATGGATATTGTCATTAGACCTCCTACTATGATTAATCTGGATGATGACATTGAAATTTCTAAGATTGATGGAAAAGTTCATAATGAGTTAAATCTAATTTTTTCCTCTTCTATGAGCTTAAATGATGATCCTCCTGATAAGAGTGTTGAAGTTGATTCTTTTCCTAGTTTGACACTTGATGTTGTCACTTTGACTATTTTTTTGCCTTTCCTATATACTAAACAAGATTGGGATGTAGACAACATGCTATAGGCTGACTCACATGTTCCTTACTATTATTTTTCTTGTTTTTCATGCTCTTTGTGTGAGTGCATGTGCATAATGTGATCCTCTATACTATTTTTTTTTTTGTATCTCTTTTTATGTGTATTCCTCTATATGTACCTAAATTCTTTTATATGTCACAAACATTTATATTTTCATTTGTCTTGTGATTTCCTTTTGGGGATGATGCAAGGGTTCGATAAATTTAGGTATCTTCCATGTTGACCTAAAATATTTTTTCTTTTTTTTACTCTTTATGTGTCATTCTTTCCATTCTATGAGTATTTCGGGAATAATGGTGTTTTCGAGCTCCGCAATCACGTTGTGGAAAAGATATAATCGCCTTGAATTTGTGGATCATGTAGAGACTTGAAATGTCCTGATTGAGATCATGCACTCGATTTTGATTAACTAACTTCAATTCTTCCTTGATCATTTCTTCACTAACCAATTAATTAAATAATCAATATTTAAGTAATTCATCAAAACTCCTCCCTTAATTAAATAAATCAACTTTGTTTAAATAAATCCTAATGTTCCTCCTTTAATTAAATAAATCAAATTTATTTAATTAAATCTTAAATTATTCCCTTAATTAAATAAATCAGCTTTGTTTAATTAAATCTTAATGTTCTCTCTTTGATTAAATAAATCGACTTTATTTAATTAAATCCTAATGTTCTTCATTTAATTAAATAAATCAAATTTATTTAATTAAATTACTAATCTACTAATATCCTCTCATTTTATTTAAATCAAATGGCACAATCAAACTTTTCTCCTCGAAGTTAGAATAATTAGCTCCTAACACTATTCTTCCATTCCTCTAGCTTTTGCAAGTTGCACTTGTAAATCAGTTTATTTGATTTATTATTACCTTATTTTCATTCAAATGTGGCATATTCTTTGAATATTCCAATTATTTGAATTCTCCCTCCCAAAGGACTTTTTTCCTCCAACTTGGAATTAAAGGCTCTTACGTGTCCTTTGCTTGAGCAAACTTGGCATTAATTCCTCTTACATCCCCTCTTACACAAGTCACCAATTCAAATTCAAATTTAACCTACATGCATTTAACATGCACATTGTTCAACATGTGTTGGACACTCTCCTTCATTACATGTTGACAAGTGGCACAATGTCATTGGTCCCTTCTTTAATCCCACATTCATCATATTCTTCATTCTTCTAACCTTCCTCATCATAAATAGAGGCCTTCTCTATTGTATTTGGATCCACAATCTTAGGCATTTTTGAAGACATAAGTTTATGAAAGCTCATTATCCACAATCATCTATATTTTCATCTGATTTAGCATAGAAGTTCATCATCCATAGCAAGGTTATTTGCATTTTTCATCAAAAATATCATATCATCATCAATCTTATCAAGGAACTAGGTAAGGGCTTCTTTCCACATCAAAGAAGAACCAATTCCCCTATTGGATGTTGGTTTGAGCTTTGAATGAGATTTCATTAGCTTTTATTTGATATTTTGTGTTGTTTTCTTGTTCTTACATGCTTGAATGAATTTCATAGGGAATGTTTAGGTTTAAACTTGTTTGAGGACTAATGTTTGTTTGTTTGTCCATGTTTGAACAAGTCTAGGTTGAAGCATTCATAGTTTTGCACCCACCAAGTGGCCTAGCCTCATTTTTAATATTTTTCTTGCAGGTTTTGTCAATAGGTCCGTTCGTGAATTTTGATATAGCATGTCCACTATCTATTTCAATGCATTGGTGGTGACTTTTGGCACAACAAAGCCCTGTTATAATGCATCCACAACCCATACCAACGCATTTACCTCATGTTCTAGTGCATTTTCCTCCTATTTTAGTGCATTTACTTCCTGTTTTAGCATATTTACCTCTTGTTTTAGCACATTTACCTCCTATTTTAGTGCATTTACCTCTAGTTTTAGCACATTTACCTCATATTTTAGCACATTTACCTCCTGTTTCAATGCATTTACCTCTTGTTTTAGAGCATTGAATATACTTTATACGCTATCAAAGACACATATGAAAATACTAATGATGTTTGCAGGTTGGCATCAAGGATGGTTTCTCTCACATGGGAATCAAATAAAAGGAAAATTTTAAGTTGAAAAAGTGGACATTGACCTTGAAAAATCATTTTTAAATGCTTATTGTAATAAGCCTAGCGCTTCTATTTTTGCTTCTCTTTTTTTTCAGAAAACACACTTTAGTTTTAGGTTTAAAATTCACCATTGATTTGATTTCTTCAAGTTGCTTAAAATTGAACTTAGACACTTACTATTTTTTCCATTTAGAGAAAAATTGAACAAACAACTTTCACACTCAAATTTGGTGCTATAAAAAGAATCCATTTATTATTTTTGAGGATTAAAATGAATTCGTGCTTATTCTTGTTTTGTAATATTTTTTACAAGCTCTTGCCATTCAAATGTGTACACAATTATCTCATGCTTCATGGTGATATTGAGAATCAAAATCATTTTAGTGACATTAGATTGTCTAAAATATTGCCTCCACATTTCAACTTTGGATTCTAAAATTGAAAAAAACATATGAATGTGAAGAAATGAATTGTGTGTGCTCCACCTAAATGTGTTAGGTGGTGAAAATGAAAATTCCCTTCTTCATTATTGTTTACCCTTAGAGAGACTGCCTAGGTGGGAAAACCCCAAGGGAATGACTCAAACCAGTAAAAAGCTAAATGCCAAGCTACTCCCAACTGGTATATAAATTCAAATGTTGAGGAAATATCAACATTATAGAACTTCCTATGAACAAGCAAGTGATACACTTTATTGGGTTGATATTTCCTCTCGTGTGGCCTTCTGAATGGGTTCCTTGATTACTAACCAATTTTTGTAGAAGACAAAATCCCTATCTATTTGTTGGTGTTAGGAGGTTGAACCTTTGAAGTCGTCTCACATACTTGTGGATCAAAGTAGAGATGAATAGTTTCTCATGTGAGATTCATGAGAACTTGAAACTTGGCTAACCTAAGAAGTGTGTGCCGAGAAAGGGGGAGTCAGTGTGGTCAAGCTTCTAATAATTTTCTTTGAATAAGCACAGCTAGAGAAATCCAAGTGGAAATCCAACAAACATTGTATTTTCTATCCTAGGGTTGTGCATTATTTCATAATCAAAAAAATTTGCTCCAAGGATGTAAAAATGTGGAAATAAACATTCAAGAAGGTCATCAAAATTCAAACCCTTAGGAAAGAGCAAATACCTTTGAAAAATCCCATTTATTATTGCTTATCCCTAGGGATTATATCCTTAGAGGCTTCTAATTATTCGGTCATATATAACAATTTTCTCTCTCTAAAGTTAACATAGGAAACTATTTCTTTGATTCTATTGATTTGCACATAATGGACCTTGTGGGATGAAATTAAATTGAGACATAGACATTTAGTTTGAAAAGGTAAACAAGAAAATTTGACATGGTAAAAGAAATTCATTAATCAAGATGAAATTAATTAAACCCCACATGTTATTTTTTTATCTTTGGTCTTATGGTCTTTCAAGAAAACATTGATCTTTTTGGTTTGAAATAACTCTTAGATAAAATCACGTTCTTCACTACCTTGTTCCCATAAACAAAGTCCCTCTTAGGTTCATTTAGGATCATAACAAACACTTCACCCATCCCAAAACATCAATCGAATCCCATTTCACAAAATAACTCTTTGAATGTTGAAAAAATTGTTCATGCTAGAATTTTGGTAATCCTTCAAATAAAAATAAAAAATCATCTTGTTTGACTAAGTGTGTGTGGATGAATCCTTCTTCATACACATAGTTAAATTATCACCTTGTGGACAATTTTATTCCAAGATAACATCCAACATCTTGGCATTTATGACTTCATTATCCAAAATCCAAATCAAATCCAAAATTAAAAGTCCAAAAGTCTAGTACTCCTCCAAAGTTCATAAAGGCTCATCACCCATATCACTCACCCTTTCATCTTTCATATTATCATTTGTCCTAAACACCTTAGAGGTTCACTTTTGCAATAAGGTCAAAATACAAGAAAAACATGGAATATAAACTCGATTCATACATCATGAGTAATCCAATCCAACCGAACTATCAAGGCCTTACAATACCAATTGATTATAAACACTCACATTTATACAACCCATGCATGGGATCATTACCTCCTACAAACCTCAATGATACAATAAATGTGAGTTTTCCCAATCCAAAATTTGGACCACCTTTCCCGATGGTAGATTTATATCAAAGTCAAAACTTACATATCTATCAACCAAAAAATCAATGCATGAGTTGTCTTCCAAACAACATTATCCCACCAAATCCATACATGTGGAATGTGATTATACAAAATACAAGCTTATCAAACATGAACATATGAAATCCACACTTGGTAAACTTTGGGATAGATATGTTTGCAAATCATACCAATTTTGTTCAAATTCCAAAAAATATGTTAACAACTCCATGTATTGATCTAAGTCACGATAACACCATGCAAAATCAAATTTACCTAAATGAAGGCAATATACAATGGTTAAAAGCACAAAATTGTGTCACACTTTATAAAAGAAACAACCAACACTAATCCAACTTTTAAACTTGAATCAATAAAGAGTGGCATATATGCTTTGAATTTTGAAATGATGTAAACTAGTAAAATATGTATTTTTTAGTATATTTTATGTTTGTATTTTTAAAAAAATTAAAAAATTACTTTAAACTAGTTTTTAATAAATTAAAACTATAATTTATTTGTTAATAAAATGTTGAAAAATGAAGTTGAATGAGACATCAAACTTTTTATAGTAAATTTTATTTTTATTCTTTCAAATTTTTTGTGTGTATTTATAACTTGAAACTTTAGTGCATGAATATATTTTTTTCCAAATTTGATAAATACATATTTCTAAATAAATATTGAAGTAGGCGTGAATCAATTTTATTTTTTTTCCATGGGACATCAACTTTCATACTAAATATTTATGTAAAATGAAAAAAAAATTATACCATCTTTAGATAGATTCTTTTATCCAGTGCAGCATATTTTTTCCAAATTTTTTTAATAAATTTTAGTATTTTTCCTTGGCATGGTAATGAACCTAATATTTTATTTTAATAACCTAATTTTAGTAAAAATAAAATATAAAATATAAATAATAATTAAACTATTAAAATAAAATTATTTTTGAAAACTACACTTATGGATCTGTACAAAAGGGTATTTTTATATTTTAAAAATATGTTATTTACATTAGTAGGAGTTATTGAAATTCAAGTTTTTCAAATAATTATATTTTTCTGGTAAATTGGACTCAAAGTGGTGGTCCATATATTTTTAGCCATCAATTTTAGTTGAAAAGGTTGTGGAAGTATCTAACTTAACTAGAATGAATCTTACTAGATCATATGTTTGACCAAAATTGATTTTTAGTTAGAAATACTTAAATTCAGTTGTTCTAAGAAGTTGGTTGAAAGTGTGACACAACTTTGTGCTTTTACCTATGTTTCCAAACCAAAACAATGTTCAATGTCAACCTATAATGTAGAATCTAAACATCACCCAAAATCAGAATATTGTCCAAAATCAATTTGTCCATGATCCCATAAACACCACAAGTATTCATTCCAAATATGCTTGAACAAAAACCAAATCAACTATATCAAGGGTGTCAAAATCAAGATCATATTTTGCAAGATCAAATTGCTATATTTAGAAAATTAATTGATTCATATCACCAAGAGACATCTCCACACCAAAATCAATACCCTCTTCCATTGGTTAAACCATGTCATCAAAGCATTGAGTTGTTTCCAGAACCACGTCAAGAACAATATCTCCAATTTCAAGAGGTTGGATATCAAGATCAACGACATCAATAACAAACCCAATCACCCCATCTCAAAGATTAGTCATCGCATCTCCGAGATCAATCACAACTATCCATCAATGAGGATTTTTCTACCTTCTCTAATGATCAAATCAACATATATCAAGAGTCACTTTTTAATCATGATCAAAACCCCCCCATAATACCTAACAATCATCCAATTCAATAAATGTTAATGTCATTTGATCCTATGGTTGAAATTGCACCTCTCTTATAGAATTTTTACCTTGAAAATTAGTACAATTATGAATGATATTTCAAATATTGTAGTTGCAAATGTTAGTGTAGAAATATAAGATCCATAATAAGATATGGCATTAATTAAAAAATAATGGAAGGAGAGTTTCTTAGATTTTATAGATGCAATTTTAACTATTAATCTCTCTTCTCTCAATATCTATTTCCTTTTATCTCTCTAATCTCTCTCTCCCTCTCCCTTTGGTGACTTTGTCTCCCTCCTCCCTCTTTGTATATCCCTCTCTCAAGTTCTATTTGTTCTTTAAGTCTTAATCTAATATTCGTATTATCTTCTTACCCCCTCTCTCTCTTTCTCTCCCCCCTCTATCTCTCCCTCCTTCTATCCATATATCTCCCTCTCTCTCTATTGTAAATATAACCTAAGTTTATTAATAATGGAGCTTTATTTTCTTATTCAATTACCTTTTTTCAATCGTGCTTGGATCCTTATAAAAGAATCCATTGTTTATTTGAAGCTACCACTTCTCCATTGAGACTTGTGTTTCACATAAAACATAACTTGCTAAATGTCATACAAGTTAAACTCATCTAATACTAAATATATGCAAAAAAAATAGCCAATTTGTTTTCTTATTTGACCTTCCACACCTCTTTATTGTACGCATTGCACACAAAATGTGTTATTGTTGCGCCACTCAACCATGCCTACCTATACTCTCAATTGACTACTCAACTAAGCACTCTACTTTTCTACATAGCTTTTTTAGAACAACAACATGGAATCAAAAGTATTTCATTGTAGCATGCACCATTGTGATTCACAAGAAGTAGGGATGATTCATCCTAGAAATATTTTTTGATAGGGTTTTGATTCAAAAAATTTCTTGCAAACTCTACCATTTTTTAAATTTGCATCAATGATAGTATGACACAATATGTGTAGAATATTAAGAAAATTAGTAAGTCTAAAAGCTTTATTAGTGAATTATCAATCTTTTAAATAATATTTTATATATTGTAGTAATGGAAAAGTATCCTTTTTCATTACTTAGTTTTGGAAAAATTACCATTGAATTAACATAATTATGCTTAGGTTTGGTGTTGTAATGTGTTGTAACACATTCACATTGTTCTTGGGCCCCTTTTTTATAAAATGGACCTAACTTGTTCCATATTTATGGTGTTCTAAAGTTTTGTATCATACTTTTACACTTTTGTAGGGTCCTCTTAATTAATTGTAATTAATTACATTTAATTTTCCTCTTTAATTTAAATTTAATCCTTATTTGTGACACCTTTTGCGGATCCATCCGAACACCCGTAATTCAAATTGTAAAAAATTTAATTTGAAAAATTTGAGGTCTTATAAAATGGTACGAGGACCCATTCACCCTAGGTGGTGAATGGGTCCTCCCTCTATATGACCCCCTTTCCTTGCATATTTCACATGGGTGTTTCATGTTTCTTCACCCCCAAAGGCATGGTACTATAAACTTGTGCCAGGATCCATTGTCCCTAGGTGGTGAATGGGTCCTCCTTTCATAAGGACCCTATTTTTGAATTTTATTATGGGGAGATTTTAATAATATTTATTTCTACATCTAGTGTCGGCTTGAGTTGTTTGAATTTCAGGTTTAATCTCTAGGTTGAGCATAAATAAGGGGTTATTTCACATAGTTTCATCATAGAAACTTTGAGAGAGCATCCTAATAATTTGCAAGAGAATTATAGAGCACTTCAAGAGAATTTCAAAGACATTTCAAGGTAGATTATCAAGAGTTCAGTGTAGTAATTTAAGTTCATTTCATCATGTCTAAGGCATAATGCATTGGTGCACATTGTTTAGCTAAGATAGTTGATGTAGCATTGAAGATCTACTTGAAATAATTTTTACACATATTATTTGAGATCAAGGTCTACATTATTCATGACCAATACATGTTAGATTGCATATTTATACTCCAAGCCAACTTCCAAGGTATCAACATTGGATTATTTCATCTGCACGCTTCAATTTCATTATCTCATGATTTTGTTTAATTACCTACAAGGGGTTTTACTTAGGAAAACCCCTATTCACTAACAATAAACAAGTTTTTCTCATCTTGAGTGCGTGTTTGTACATTGTTAGGTTGAAGATCAAGTCGAGAAGAAGTTTAGAGAAAAAATACAAAAGTTGTCAAAATGCAGGATTGACCTTTATAACACAAGAACAAGGAACTGAAGCTACATAATTTATTACAGTTTTTAAGGAGTTGACTACCAAGGATCTAAGAGTACAGACATGGGTATGTGCAAGATCATGATGGGCCAAAAAGTGGCAATATGATGGGTATGTGTGGGGTATGTGGCTGACTTCTTTTTTTTTACCTAAAATTTCTGAAATGAAAAGGGTTTTTAAAGGAGATTCTCAAATTTCCACCAATATAAATTATTCTTTACTTTGAATTTAATAAATAATTATTATTCATTTTCTTTTTAAATTATGAGTAAAGTCCTGATTTATAGGATGATTGAAAAATGTCTATATCTTTCAAACAAAATCACATTTTTTGAATCTGAAACATGCATCCCATTCTATGCTTGAAATACTAGAGGATTAAAAAAAAAAAATTGAATTTCATGAATCTTTGACCAAGTTAAGGTGGTTAGACATACGAGTTTTTATAATTTTTAAAAGTTGTAATACAAAACTCATAATTAATTATTTACTTGGAAAAAAATTAGAAAATAAAATGCATCACATCGGGAGATGAGTCCTCTACTTATATCTAAAATATTATAAAAAAATATTATCATTTTATTGTGGTTAGGGTGGTCAAATATACACGTACTTTTTATTTTTTCCTTGAAATTTAAGTGCTATTGCATTGAAATTTCAAATTTTCACTAGTTTTTTTTTTCTTTTAATTTTAAATAAACCTAGTAGTTTAGAAACTACATTCAATTTTCTACAAATTCTATTCTTACATATTTTTGAAATAATATAGATAGATTATTCAAATTTTTACATCAAGTTGCCTAACTATGATTTTTTTGAATTTTTTGCCATTTAAGGGCTTGGTTTTTCCATGATGATCCTGCACATACCCATATCAAAGAAAATGACCCAGATATTAGTTTTAGAAGCCCTAACAAGGACCCATTCATCACTAAAGGTGAATGATTCCTTTGTGTGTATAGTGTAGTAAAATGAATACCCTTGCATTTTCACACTTGTTTGGTCCCACCTTTCTTTATTTATCATTATTTATGACTTAATTGGCCCTATTTTGTGTCCAAAAGCCCTATGAATGACATATTTTTTTGGTAAATCCTGATATTCTCTAATGCATTTATTATCCCCTAATGACTCTAATTAGCATGTCCTTGATTACTAGTTGGGACTAAGACACCACTAAGGGCATCTTTGTCCCCTTCAAGTTTTGGGACCCTAATTTTGAGGCATCTAATTTTGGACCCTTTTTGGTGTTGGTGCCCTGAGTTTCATCACTTGGGACTAAGAATCCACATAGGGTGTCTTAGTCCTTCTTGAGTCATTTTCAATATTTAATTTCAAATCTTGGTAGGATTTAAGGTCCTTTATTCTTTGAATTCATATGTTAGATTGGTGTGATATAATTTCAAGGTATTAAGCATGAGCAAGTATAAATACAAGGTTCATTCATTCATTTTTATCCTAGCAACTTCAGTATTCATTTCTAAGGAAAATTTATGAGATCAAGTGCATTCAAGAGAAACTCATCAAGCATTTGGAGTCATCATCAAGTTTCAAGCATCATGTCAAGGATTTTTCTTGCATCATGTGTGTTGTTGTGCTAACATTTGTGATATAGGGTTTTGATCTAAGCAAGCAATTCAAGATCTAACAAGTATTTCAAGATCCATATCCATTGTAGCCATTACAAACAAGTTTGTAGAATTTGCAAGGCTTTGGTGAGTTGTAGCATTACATGTTGTTCACTCACCATTTCCTTCATCATTTCTATTTCATTTGAAGGATTAATTACCAAAAAGGGGTATGACTAGGGAAAATCTCCATTCACGAAAAATCAACAAGTTTTTCCATCTTGTCCATTTGTGTTTATAGATATAGGTTATAGGTTTGAAGATCAATTGAAGCCCAAAGTTGTCAAAGTTTCAAATTTGCATTGTTGAAGTCATCATCTTCACATAAACTCACCTATGAGTAAGATACAACTCGTTTAAAACCTGAGATATGAGAAGTGATTATAGATCTGGGAGGTCAGGACCACATTCACACTTTTCAAAAATTTAGAGTGGGACTAAGATGGGAGTAAAGGTGTCTTAGTCCTTAGGTGGAATATTTCAGTGATTTTTTAGGATTTTGTTCCGTTATCTGAAGATTTTGTGTTTACCCTGAAAAACAACAGGACTAAGACAAGAGTAAAGGCATCAGTCCTCCAATACATATTTTGGAAGTCTATTTGCATTTCTAGAATCCTTTTGGCATATCCAAGCTTCCTAGGTACACATATCCTAATTTGGAGTTGTTCATTTTTAGTATTAGAAAGATTCAATTAGCTCATTTTAAGTGATTTGCATATCATAGTGTGTTTTAAAAAAATATCATTCTTGAGCAGTTTCTTGGTGTTGAACCCATTAAACCTTAAAATAACCCCCTACTAGGTCCCCCTAACTATTTATTGACTCACCTTGTGAGGTTGATAGTCAGTTCTATTAGGTTTCCTAGGACCTTATTGAATGACCTTAGGAGAAAAGTGGTGTTTTATGACCTAGGTTATAAAGAACTCATTTTCCTATTGTTCATTTTGGTGAACTTGAATTTTTGTAACATTCATTTTTTGATTTTGAGTTCTTTAGAGTCCTAGTTCTAGAGTGAATTCATTGCATCTTGCATTAGTGAAAGTGCATCTGGGGTTTCCTAAATTTTACATTACTGAATTTTCATTTAGGGTTTCCCATTTTTGCATTAGTGAAAGTGCATATAGGTTGTATTTTCACTTTCTTGCATCATTCCATTTCATTGAAAATCTAAAAAAGTGCATTTTTAATCATCCTAATTGCATTTAGGAACATTTTTATTACATTCAAAATTGAAAAAAAATCATTCACTTTTGCATCCAATTTCTTGTCATTAGTTACTTTTCCTAGACTTCATTTGCAGAATTTTTTGTTTCTTAACATCAAGTCCCTAGGTAGGAAAGCTAGGAACACTATTAACAACTCAGAATTTGTTATTTTTCTGAAAAAATTCTCTACTCAGACAAAAACGCCCTTCCTAGCATCTTAGTCCCTTTGTCGATTCTTTTCTAGAATCATGTCTGAGTTTATTGCATTCTATTCCAATTTTTGGAACCTTCAAATTCCTTCAATAGGATCAAGATGCCCTTGCTGGCATATTAGTCCATATTGACTTTGAAGTTCCAGTTTTTAGGGTTTAAATCTCCTTTTATGTGCTCTTGTTTGATGCCATTGGTTATCTATTTTAGTGGTTTGGCTTTTTGTTTTGTGTATTTTACTAAATCTAGCTTAAAGTAATTCATTTCATACATTTCTTAATTCCAAATTTAATTTGTAACATTCCATTTTTTTAGATTGTTGCATAGGGTAATCAATAGATTACCTTGTTTGAAATCTGAAAATTTCATTTCACTTTTGATCTTTCCATTGAACTTTCTTTACTTTTCCATAATATCATGTTTTATTTCAAGAGATGTGGCTTTGATGTGGCTACAAATGGATTTCATAAGTACAAAAATCCTCTTATGAGTTCAATTTAGAATGCAACAATGAGGTCATTAAGGAACATGTTAATCACCAAACCATTGACACAATCCTCAATCTTGCATTGCCCATTGGTGAGGATGGTAGTGTAGAAAATCATAACAATCATACTTGTTCTTCTCCTGATACCTCTCCTCTTAGTGATTAAGGTATCTTGGTGAAAGAAGATATAAGCATTTAAATTCTTGATTATACCTCTCCTCATCCCCCTTTGGAAGACATTAGAAAATAAGAAGATGAGATCAATTTTTTTTTTCTAAAGATCACCTTATCTAGTCTCCACTCATCCCTTCCTTGTGACAAATTTTTATTGAAAAAAAATGATATCATATATATCCATGACAATCAAAATTGTCCTTCTCCTAATACCCCTCCTCGATGTAAAGAGGATAGGTTAGTGTTAGAATAAGAACCTATTAAAAGTCATGAAAATATTGTCTCTCTCTTCCCTAATGCTCCTACCACTTGGAAAGATTTATTTGGTTTTCTCTCTCTTGATTCCTCCCTTACTTGTAATGAAGTAATTTAGAAGAACCAATCTTTGAAGGTCATGCAAATTTGGTTTGTAGTTCTCCTACTAGGGAAGATGTTATGGTGCAAGCAAATGAAAACATTGACAATAGTAATTCCTTAGATGAATATGATGAAGTAAGATTAGACACCTCTTCACTAGGAGATCATGAAAATAACGATTATTATTCTAAGGTTTTGGACATCTAATATCCCTTGGAGTACTCTCCCTAGCCTAAAATTATCCTTTATTCACCCTCTCATTAACCACAAGTTCAGAAGAAACCTATCCTTATGCTTGAACCACCTAAGAATAATGGTTCATAGAAACTGAGTTACAATGCCATTTCTCATACATACAAAATGTTGGTGTTTTTTTTATGTAAACCAAGTTTATATCCTAATCTACCTATGGACTTGCCAATTCCAATCGAGGGAAGCTCAGAGGACTTGGACCAACTGACAAGGATTTAAATAATAACCTCCTACACTTTGGGCTCTCCAAGACCCAAGAGGGTGGTCCCTATAACGTATTTATGATCTCTGCACCAAAATCATAAACATATTATTAATAGTTCACAAATAATCTCATTTGCTAGCTCAACAAAATGGGCTAAGATTGAAATGAAATGGCTGTTCATTAGTAGTATCAACCACTTGGAGCATGAGATGATTATAATATCATTTCGTAACTTATGATAGTCATTTTAATTGCAAGTTGGCGGCAAGCACTAAATAAAGACATACAGAAATAGGATCTTATAAAATTATACAATTTAGATCACTGCTATATACCATTGGGGAGTCAAGTTTACAAACACTCAAAAGATAACAATAGATTCAAACACATAACATATATGATCTCTAGAAATATTGCATTACAACATTGTCAATCCCTATCCCAAACTAATACTTCTTACCAAATCCCTCTACAAACATACCCATCTATGATTCCATCCAAGCATTTAATTAATTCTTTGAATTAAAGCCAAAACGGAAAACATACTCATCATAAAAATGAGATGAACACCATAATCCTTGACTGTTTTATTCAAAATTATGATATGTCTGTACACAGGAGAGAAAAGAGCTCAAGATTTAACATCATAAATCAAATGCTAGTACTGTTATGAATCTCCAAGTTTCATAAATATAAAACCCATTACTAGAGAACCCCAAACCTAAATTGCCTTAACATTCAAAATGAAATTCTTACAATACATTCTGCAACTAGACCTAGACTCGACCTTCAAAATCTCTGACTTGCCAATCCCTACTTCTGGTCTTGAAATCCTTTTTATAGAAATGAAGGAGCAAACAAGCATCGGGCTAGAAGTTACACATGTCATCAATTAATAGGACCACTATGAGCCCACTCAAAACCATGATGAAAATCACCAAATCCCGGAGCATCTTCCCATTGATTTTATCCATTACACAATAGCTGTTGCATTTGTTACATCTCAAAATTTGTGCCCAAAGTCGTCATGGAATCCCAACCATAATTAGTTACACTACAACTATGGAGCATATCATAGTGGACAGGCATTTTACTAAAGTCTATGGGTACCACTTCGCCCTCCTCAACTATTTCTACCACAAGGTAAGAGTTTCTATCCCTTATTATCTCTTCTACTCTTTGAAAAAAAGTTTAGAGGACAATAAAAAGAACCCCAAAAGATTTCCTATTCTTCATACTGGGTTAATTAGGCTTATTGTTGAATATCTACATGTGCATGCCCTTGCTACCTTAGAAGCCAACCCTGATGTTGATAGTGATGATACCGAGCCTAGTGGCTCGGAGTATTTGCCTAACCCTTGCCCTGGCCCAAAAGCCCCTAGTTTGCATGCTAGCCCTTTCAAGGAACTGGGTAAAACCCGGGTTATGTTTGAGCCCAGTTGTCCTCCTCCTAAGATCAGCCTTGTTGGCAAGACTACCCAGGCTAAAATCCTTGTCTCTTACACTGAAGATTCCTCTGATTTGGAGGAAGCTGATACCAACATTTCTGTGTGCTTTGTGGACCCTTTACTGGACACACACAATGTCGACAGTTCCCCTGTTAACACTGGTAAAGAGCCCTCCCTGGATTTTATCAACCTGGCTAAAACCAATTTTGAGTCCCATTCTAAACTCCTAGATTGGACCTTCTCTAAGATCAATGAGCTTAAAATTAAAAATTGGGCCCTACAAAGTAAGATTGAGGAAATGGAAGTTAAGATTGCAAATTTGGGTAATAAAGAAGCGGTGCATAGTAATGGGAACACTAATACCAATGTTGAGTGCTTAAGGAATAACATTAGAATTATTGTGGAACAGAACAACCATATAGCAAGACACAATGCTATAATTATTAATGCAATGACTGAAAAGCTTGACAAAGCCCAACAAGGATCTCTGGTGGTCGATCTGGAAGAAACTGAAGATAAAAATCAAGACACGGATGAAGGTATTTCTAGAAGAACCCACACCAATTTGAAGCACAAGGCCCCCTTAACCCCAAAAATGGTTCAAACCTTCAAAAAGGGGGTGAAAGATATGTAGGATATCGAGGCGGAGACAGAGACTGTCCTTAGGTCTCTGAAGTAATGGGTGTTCTATGTTCTTTTTCTGTTGTCCTTTCTTTTTTGACCCTCTTGGTCCTTTTTGCCTAATTGCTGCTGGTTTTTTCTTGGGCAGCTATTTTTTTGGTGGACCTTTGGTATTCTCTTATCTATTTTGTAAACTCTGTAGTTTCGGGTCCCATTAAAACCCATTTTACCCTTTTATCAAAAACAAGTCATGATCTGAGTCATCACAAATCAATTTGATTTGTGTAGTGATAATTTCTTCTGCCCTTTCTTGCCACTGTTGAAGTGCCTTGATGTTTCCTTGTGCATCCAATATATCAAGAAAAAAGGTATCACTCCAATCATTAAAAGCTTTTACTATTTCTCCAATTTTCTTACTCAAGTCATCAGGTAGGGCTTGAAATCCCTTCAATGATTTCACAAAACCTTGAGTAGGTTTTAATAATTGAGGCCTGTTATTTGCATCAAACTTGGAAGCCCTAAACATAATGTCCAAGCCAGTGGCATGAGGGACCCACTTCTCAACCAAGGGTAAGACAACATCCCGATCCTTGTTAATATTTTGTAAACCAGTCAAAAATAAAGAATATAAAGAATGAATAGATGGCAGCCTAGAATTAACCTTCTCATTTAAATGTCTCAACACGGTGTCAACCACCTCATTGTGATTAGCCATGGCATCATTCTCACTAGCCTTTAAGGCGGCCTGTAACTCTGTGATCTTACTCATCATCTGCTTTTTGGTGGGGTCCATAGAATATTCCATTTCCTCTTCAACCAGCTCCAGCACATGACTAGGACCTAATGTCTGAATTGGGGATCTAGGGGTAGAAATGATTAGGATAGTAGGGGGTAATGACCCTAAAGTAGTAGGTATTTCTCTGACAACAGGAGCATTGGAAGATTCTCCTACCTGCCCATACTTTAACCTATCTACTTCAGACTATAGCTCAACATTTCTTTGTTGCATTTTACTATATTCCCTGATTATTGCATTATATTTTTCCATCAGATTCCTCCTTTCAGCCTCTTCCCTTTCTACTGTCCTCTAGGCTAATTTGGCCACATTCACTATCAGGCTTGTGGCTTCTGTTACTGAGTTTTCAGAAGCTCTTTTGATAATGAGCTCGCCTCTTAGATTTTGGCTAATATTTGCCACATTTGGTTTTCTGCCCTGAGGTGCCAGTGCCCATATGGCTAATGTCTCATATTCTTCACTAAAAGAAGAATCCTGCAAGGCTGCCTTGACCTCTTCTTCACTGCTCTGCATAGGATGCTTGGATTGCATAATAGAATTGAATGCCACAGCATCAACTATGTCCCATTTAGGGAGGAGTAAGACACTTGCTTGGGTCACTAGTTTCCTTCCTTCCTTAGGAGTGATGTTTTTGAATTGCTCCATCAATTCAACCTTCACTTCATCATCATTCTCCTGGTCTAACCTATTAGGTCTTGACTCCCTCTTGCTCTTGCACTTATCCTGATATTCTTCTAGCTTCATTCTCCAAATCAGTTGCAAGAATACATGATTTTTCACAAAGGCATCATCATCCATGAATGCCTTGCAAGCCTCCATCCTAGCATCCTGCACATACTGCCCCTTTATATCCATATCAATGAGCACCAATTGTGCTGATTTAGGAGGAGAGGGGATACCAACCTGCATTTCTTGGTCAGTTATGACAATTTCATCCATTAGAACCTCTTGTGGTTCTTCAATCTTTCACCTCTTATGGCTTGGCTCTAATGATAGCTCCACAGGATCATCTCTCGGTGGGGAATCCAAATCCACAATCTTTATCCCTCTAGGCTTCTTGACCCCATGAATCGATAGTGATGATGTTCTTATTATCTGTTTTCCCTTTTTATTTCCTACCTCTTCATCACTGCTATTATTCTTCCTCAACCTGTATAGAGGTCTATCCACTAATGGATGATAAGTCAGCCTTGTTTCCTCGGGCCTCACCTTTGGCTCCTGAATTCCAAAGTCTAATTCTAAATTAGCCTTCTTGGTCCTCAAGATGTTCATAATCTCCTTGAAATTACTCATCAAAAAATCAATTCTTTTATGAAATGGAGTAAACTCCATTAGTGGATCATATCTTGGATCCAATTTATGTACCATGGCTAGCATTTTCTCATATGCAATCCACTTCTCTTTATTCAATTCTTACTGGTTCAAATCAAATTGATTTCTTATTAAATCCTTGGGGAAGTTGAAAACATGAATGAATTTTCCACCCTTAATCTTCTACCTAAATAGGGCAAAGAATCCCTCAGGGTCATGTTCTCTTCTAGATCCATTCTTCAAATGGTATTCATCAAAATAATGGTCAAAATGGCCCATTCTCCCTTTGTGAAAACAAAGTCCGAGACAACTGTATAATCAAGGAACAAAGTCCCTTTTTCCCTTCCTGTCAAATTCTCTTCATGAATGCAACCTAATTGCCACATCACCTCTGCAAATCCCATCCGTGATGGTACATTATAAGGGAAAATATGAGGAGCTCCCTAGAAACCATAAACCCTCAAAACAGTACTCATAGGGTATAGAATAATGTCACCCCAATTGTGGCATACCTTCAAGTCAGGTTTCCTTATTTTGGGTCAGAGGAAATCATGTAAATCCTCAAGAATTCTTGGCACATTTACCACCAATTTGGCCCTAAGCCTAGAGGCAAAGTAGTTATCAAACTACACAAAACTAGCACCTCCCTTGTTACCAGACATGTCTGCATTCCAAGCCTATACTGGTAATTTCTCTCCATTTACCTCTCACTTTCACTCCATTTTCTCTGAAAAGAAATCAACATTCTCATACAAAAACATGTGCATTAACAAGGAATACCAAAGGAAAGGAGTACTAGAATCTCCATTGTGCAACTTCAGCAAACCCTCATATATCCTTTCAGCAAGGAATGAAGCATAGTCATAAATCACAGAAAAATTAGGGTGCTGAATCTGAGCCCCCATGAACATAGAAGCGATGGGCATCATAGTGCTAGGGTTGAAAGCAATAATTTCGTAAAGTGAATAGAACATTTCCAAGAAATGATCAGCAAAACAACTTAGCTTGAAAGGCTCTCAGTCTATTGGGTTGATGTGAATTGTTGAACTGCCCGCCCTGGCCAGGTGAGGGGGAAGCAACCTTGACCTAAAAAGAGGGTGATATCTGGCATATTCTTGCTTCATCTCCTCAAAGTCAATTCGAACCAGAAATGAGCTATACTCACTCAAATCAAAGACCTAGTGAATTGTATCTACATTCACACTCAATAGAATGCCACAATCATTATCTCTGATAATCTGTGTGATAGGGTCATATCCTACAGCAACTGCCCTAAGTAGGTCAACATCCAGAAACACATTCGAGACCACAAGCTTTCCCATGTCATATCTCCAACTATTTGAAAAAGGATGAGACACATTTCGTTGCCCATACCATCTTCTGAACAACTCCAAACCTATCATAGGTACTCTGGCATCTGCAATATTGTAGTTCTTACATCTCAATCCCTCACCTAGGGCTATCCCATTCATCAAGATCAAACCTTTCTTCCTATCGTTTGTTGACGAAGGGAATTTGTCCAGGAAATCATCATAGAGATTCTTGTGTATGTAATCAATACAGCTAGAATGCTACTTTGGTGGTGCCATTTTAACAACTAGGGCTTCCTTAAAAACAAATTCGTAGACAAACTAAGGTTACCTAGAATGGAATTACAGCAGAACCTTATAATTTTTCCCAATCTAGAAGAAATAGTAACCCTAGAATTGTAATCAAGAAAATCACCAATAACACGATGCAACCCTCTTCTTGAATCATGTTCAAACAAAGATAGTGGCAAGAAAATCAGCTTATGAAATTTGTGCCACACAGAAAAAACAAACCCGTGCTGAAACCGCTTTGAAAACTTCTATCTCTGGCTCTGGATCACTTCGCAAACACTTGAATGTCTTTATGGCAAGGAAATTATGAACTTAAATACTTAGAAACAATGAATATAGCCAAGTAGACATCTCATCTGCCATTAAAGCTCACTTGCATGCCATGCCAATAGCTTCAATTATATTTGATGCAAGTTTAAAATATCACCATCAATCTCATCTTTCTGTCAGGCCATCGAATGACTTTCTTCAAAAAAGCTAACAACACTTCCATGTCACGACCAAGGGCCCACCATAAAATGTAGCCTCAAAAAGTACACGTGGCACTTGCCCGTGATATAGTGATCACTAAACCCCTCTTGGTTTAGGATCACGCGATAGCGGGCAACCATTGATCTCCACCATCTACGATCTGAACGATCAAAATAGGAGGTAGCACCGATGCATATCTATTGAGCAGCTTTTCCATCAAGATTAAGACATTTCCGTTGATTACAAGCATGTGCATTTCTCATGTGGTTAAGTAACCTGCTTAATAATGCCCTAAAGTTCAATGCGTAAATTAATCACTTTATTTACTTCCTTCAGCACTAGCAACTTAAGACATGTGGCGTCTGCCCGTGATATCGCCATCACCAAAAATCTAGCAGTGACATCATCACGGGATGGTGGGCAATGGTGAGGATCAACCTCAGGAAGATCGACGATCGATAAAATAACCTCTGCAAATCATTAAGATACTTAGGAAAAATTAAGGGGAAAGAGACACCGCCTAGGGCAACGATAGTCGATGACTCAAGGTTGTTTTTAATAGATAAAGCATGGACTGGTTTAGACTTAGGCGAATAAAAGGTTGGTCAAAAATTTTCATTCTATATTAAAAAGGGCCATGCCTAGATGATCACATAGGACATAAGTTGTTCTTAAAAGACCCTCTCCAAAAAGTAACGATGAAATAGACCCAACCCAACAATAAAATACAAGGTCCCATGGAAGCAAGGCATAAATCCATCTTCAGGCACTCTCCGAATAACAAGGCAAACCAAGAAAATAACAGAAGACCATGGATTTGAAAATGAGGCTCCATCACAATACTAGGAATAATCTCCAACCAAGACAAATATTTTCAACATCCCTCCCATTCCCTAATCCTATCTTACCTAGTGCCCCTTGCTTTTTGTCACAAAATGGAAAGGAGTATAATCTTGTTGAACAACTTAAGAATAATTGTACTAAGATACCTTTATGGGACCTTATCCAAAAATCCCCCTATTATCATAACATGATTCAAAGTACCTTACAACAAGTTCCTATCCCTTCTAATGCACAATCAAATGACATAGTAGCCATAATTTAAGGAATAAATACAGACATTGTTTTCCACCAAAGTAAACTCCCCCTTTGGAAGTGTAAAAACAAAATAATGCTTTCATAATAATATCTCAATATAAAATAATAGGGATAAAATGAACCCTTGTTGACAATGGGTCAGTCATTAATGTGTGTAGTGTGACCCTTTTGGATAGGCTTGGCATCGATAAATCAAACATTCAACCTAAGTCTCTATCTATTAGAGGATTTGATAATGTAGGAAAGCAACTGCTTGGTGTGATCACTTTGCCTATTATAGTTGGGAAGGGCACATTAGAAACACCAATCCATGTTATACCTTGCGATCTTTCATATAATCTCCTTTTAGGTAGACCGTTGATTCATGTAATGAATGGGGTTCCTTCTAATTTTCATCATAAAATGAAGTATGTCTATAACAACAAAGTGTGCACATTCTACATTGAACCTGAGCCTTATAGTGTCTTACAACTTGAGAAAAATAAAGAGAACCCCTTGAAAACATTCACACCAACTACACAAGTAGAACTCATGCAACAAAAAGACAAAGAAAAACACATTAAAGAAGTCATGAAGCTATTATATGATGATTGGGGTTCCTTATATTTCACACCTAGCTTTGATGGGAAACCAAAGATCATAAAAAAATACCCTCAAAACGAAAAATAAAAATTTGTAGTGTCAACACAAAATTTGGAAGACCCTTCAAAAGCATCCATCTCAACCATGTTAGACAAAGAAGAAAATTACACTACAAACTTCAATGAAATTCATCATGAGAAACCATTTAATCCAAAAGAGATGAAGAATATTTATGGAAAAGGTTATGAAATGATTAAACAACTAGGTTACAATGGAAAAGTATATGGTGCTAGAGAACAAGGTATTTGTGTCCCTATAGAACCTCACACATAGGAAAAATACTAATGGTCTTGGTTATTGTCTCTCGAAATCAATAAACAAGCCTTCACCTAATATCAACACTATTACAAAAGATTTCTCCAAAGAAACACAAGAAACAAAGAAATATTTCCTGAATATCAATTCCATCTCGTAAAACGCTAATGATTTGAATTCATTAGGTTTTACACCCTCTTGTAAAGGAGAGAACAAAATCTTGCAATCTAAATAGTATTGTGAAGGTATGACACCTTGTACTGAGCAAGAGATGTCTTCATCAAAAAATAAATCAACATCCTCAACTTTTGACCAAGAGAGTATCTTGACAAGACTTCTCATGGATTGCTTAATATCTCTCCCTCCAAGAACATGAAAGAAATTTTAGTACAAGACTTTATTTTGCACATATCATAGAGTTCATGGTCATGCTACTAATCAATGTATGGCTTTAAATAACAAAATGCAACATCTTAAGGATTATGGTGCTCTCCCTTGGGTTGAAGCACCTAGTCACTCCTTTCATTTTGGCTCATCGTTGTCTTACACTAAGTGGGGGCAAGGAATTAGATAGCCTTTCCTTCATATGCCACTTGTTGTTGTCTCTTTTTCCTAGTTGACCACCTTTTATGAATATATAAGTGCAAGCTTGGAATGTGGGCGATGTGCCTTAAGTTAGCTCACATGTGACATTTTGGGGTCAACGCTTTTCCTTTGCATGACATAGCTTATTGGAAACATATGAATTAGTATAGGGCTATCTGAATAAGCTCTCATGTCTTCTTCTACTTTAAAGCAAGTGCTCACAGCAATGGTGTTAGCAACCGCTTTAAAGTGGGGGCATACATTCAAACTCATGTTTCATTGTGTGATTTTATCTCTTCCTAAAATGTGTTTCTTTCTTGGTGGTGTCATTGGGTTTGATTCCCTCTGAGAGTGTGATATTTCTTTGACTTGTCCTCTCTTGGAAACATTAAGCACAATGTTCCCTAAGAAGAGACCTCCTACAAACTAAGCAGAATCCCTTTGAACATCTCTCTTTCTTGTTGCATTGCATTTTAGTTTTGTACCTTATTACATTCATGTGGAGGTATGGCTTTGATATGGTCCCCTGGGGCTCACCTAGTGAAGAACTAGCTTTACTAGCCCTTGTGAGAATGCATTTTCTTTTGTCCTTATCATTGTCATTGGGGTATGATGTTGATATAGACCTCTTGTGGCTCACCTAATGGACAACTAGATCTTAGTAGCCCTCATGAGCGTGCATTTTTTTTGTATTATGGACAAAGTGTTCCACTTGTAAACCTCTTTTAGCCTAGACCCGGTCCACCACATTGGACAGGCAGTCGAAGCTTGATCTTTTGTAGTTCTTTTCCTTTTTATGTCTTTGATGGTTTATTCTTGTAATCTAGTTATGGCTTCATATATCATCCCCATGGGTGTTCCTTTGTGTCTATTTTGGTTTGTCATATGATCTCAACCTTGGGGTCTTAATCATCCATCTTGATGGTATGTGCAAGATTATGATGGGCCAAAAAGTGGCGATATGTAAGTGATATGATGACCCATGTGGCTGGCAGCTATTTTTTTACCCAAAATTGATGAAATGAAAAGGGTTTTTAAAGGAGATTCTCATGTTTCCACCAATATAAATTATGCTTTACTTTGAGTTTAATAAATAATTATTATTCATTTTCTATTTGAATTACAAATAAAGTCTTGATTGATAGGTTGATTAAAAAACATCTATAGCTTTCAAACGATATCACATTTTTTTGAATCCAAAACATGTGTCATATTCTATGCTTCACATAATATAGGATTGAAGAAATAAAAAATGAATGTCATGAATTTTTGACCCAATTAAGGTGGTCAGACATATGAGTTTTAATTATTTTTTAAAGTTGTAATTAAAAATTCATAGTTAATTATTTACTTAGAAAAAAATTACAAAAAAATATGCATCACATCAGGACATGAGTCATTTAATTATATATTAAATATTATAAAAAAATGATATCATTTTATTGTGGTTAGGGTGGTCAGACAGACGCCTACTTCTTAATTTTTCCCTGAAATTTGAGTACTATTGCATTGAAATTTAAAATTTTCACCAAATAGATTTTAAAAAATAAAAAATAAACCTATTATTTTAGAAACTAAATTCAATTTACTATAGATTCTATTCTTACATATTTTTGAAATAATATCGGTAACTTATTCAAATTTTTAGGTCAAGTTGCCTAACTCTAATTTTTTTGAATTTTATTGCCACTTAGGGGCCTGTTTTTTTCATTATGATCCCGCACATACCCTTGATTGATTTTTATCCCATCTTACTAACATTGGTACACTTGAACCCCTCTTGATTGTATAATTGGCTACTTTAGTGTGAGTTTAAATAAAGTTCATCCTCTCACTAAAGTGGGGGTTAAATGTAGTGTAGTAAAATGCATATCCTTTCATTTTCACACTTGTTTGGGCTCACCTTGCTTTATTTATCCTTCTTTATGGCTTAATTAGACCTATTTTGTGTCCACAAGCTCTATGAATGACATATTTTTTTTCTAAATTGTAATATTCTCCAATGTATTTCTATTCCCCTAATGACTGATTAGTGTGTCCTTGATTTCTAGTTGAGACTAAGACACCACTAAGGGCATCTTTGTCCCCCCAATTTTCAAGAACCTTTTTTAAGGCGTATATTTGAGGACCCTTTTTAGTGTATGTGCCCCAAGTTTCATCACTTGGGACTAAAATGCCACCTAGGGTGTCTTAGTCCTCCTTGAGTCATTTTCAAGATTTAATTTCAAATCTTGGTAGGATTTAACCTCCTTTATTCTTTGAATTCATATGTCAGCTTGGTATGATATAATTTTGGGATATTAAGCATGAACAAGTATAAATACAAGGTTCATTCATTCATTCATTTTCATCCCAAAAAACTTGACTATTCATTCCTAAGGAAAATTCATGAGGTCAAGTGAATTCAAGAGAAATTTATCATGAATTTGGAGTCATCATCTAGTTTCAAGCATCATGTCAAGGATTGTTCTTGCATTATGTGTGCTGTTGTGCTTAAAATTTGTGATATAGGGTTTTGATCTAAGCAAGCAATTCAAGATCTATCAAGCATTTCAATATACATATCTACTGTAGCCATTACACACAAGTTTACAAAATTTGCAAGGGTTTGGTGAGTCATAGCATTGCATGTTGTCCATTCATCATTTCCTTCATCATTTCTATTTCATTTCAATGTTTAATTACCAACAAGGGGTTTGACCAAGGAAAACCCCTATTCACTAACAATCAACGAGTTTTTCCACCTTGTCCATTTGTGTTTGCAGATCTAGGTTGTAGACTTGAATATCACTTGAAGTGAAAATTTGTCAAAGTCATCATCTTCATGAAAACTCACCTACAAGTCAAACCTGTCTGTTTCAAAACCTAAGATATAAGGAGAAGCAATTGCAGATTTGCGAGCTTAGGACCACATTCAAAGTTTTTAGAAATTCAAAGTAGGACTAAAACAGGAGTAAAGGCATTTTAGTCATCCAAGTGGAATATTTTAGTGATTTTTTAAGATTTTGTTCCGTTATCTGAAGATTTTTTATCTGCCTCAAAAAACAATAGTAGGACTAAGACAAGAGTAAAGGCATCTTAGATCTCCAAGGCATATTTTGGAAGTCTATTTGTATTTCTAGAATCCTTTTGGAATCTTCAACTTTCCCAAGTAAACATACCCTAACTTGGAGTTGTTCATTTTCACTATTAGAAAGCTCAATTAACTCATTTTAAGTGTTTTGTATATCATAGTTTGTTTTCAAATATTATCATTTACAAGCATTCTCTTGGTGGTGAACCCCTTAAATTTGAAAAGAACCCCCTCCTAGGTCCTCCTAATTGTGAATTGACTCACCTTGTAAGGTTGATATTCAATCCTATTAGGGTTCCTAGGACCTTATTAAATGACCTTAGGAGAAAAGTGGTATTTAATGACCTAGGTTATAAAGCACTCATTTTCCTATTGTTCAGTGCCCTAAAAATAGGATTCTTGCAGCAAGGTACACATCATTTTAAGCTCTAAAAACTCCCATCATAGTTGTTATAATAGCTAGGGTTAGTTTTTTATTATTTTTGATAAAAGGGTAAAATGGGTTTTATAGGGACCTGAAACCACAAAGTTTACAAGATAGAGAAAGGACCACTAATGGTCCACCAAAAAAGAACAGCTGCCCAATAAAAACAACAACAATCAGACAAAAAAGACCAAGAGGGTCAAAAAGAAAAAGACAACAGAAGAACACAGGATTATTTCAGAGACCGAAGGACAGTCTCAGTCTCTACCTCCAACGCCTGCATATCAGTGAACCCTTGTTTGAAAGTATGTACCATTTTTGGGGTTAAGGGAGCCTTTCGCTTCAAATTAGCTCTAGTTCTTCTAGATATACCACCATTAGTTTCTTGGATTTTTTCTTCAGTGTCATCAAGATCCATCACCAAGGAACCCTGCTGGGCTTTATCAAGTTTTTCGGTCATAGAGTTGATTATTATTGCATTGTGTCTTGCTATTCTAAGGTTCTGTTCAACAATAGTTTTGATGTTGATTCTTAAGCGCTCAATCTCATTATCTGTAATCTTGTAGTTGTGGACTGTATCTTTCTTGCCCAAATCTGCAACCTTGACTCCCATTTCCTCAATTTTGCTTTGCAAGGCCTAGTTTTTTATTTTAAGCTCGTTAATTTTGGAGAAAGTCCAGTCCAAGATTTTAGAGTGGGTTTCAGAGTTGGTTTTAGCCAGATAAAGGAAATCTAGGGATGGCTCTTTACCAGCATTAATAGGGGAATCGACATTGTGTAAGTCAGGGGTAGGGCCCTCACAGTGCTCAAAAGTATAGGTAGTGGCTTCCTCCGGCTCGAAAGACTCTTCAGAATAAGAAACAAGACTTTTAGCTTGGGTGGACTTGCTCACAGGGCTGTTGTTAGGAGGAGGACAGATGGGCTTAATCGCACTCTAGATTTTACCCGGGTTCCTAGAAGGGCCAGCATGCAGACTAGGGTCTTTAGGCCCAGTTTTAGGGCTAGGCATATAATCTGAGCCACTGGGCTCAGTATCCTCACTGTCAATATCAGGGTTGGCTTCTGAGGTAGCAGCGGTGTGCTCATGCAGATAATCAACAATGAGCCTGATTAAACCAGTATGGGGGATAGGGAATCTTTTGGGATTCTTTTTGTTATCCTCCAAGCTTTTCTTTAGAGAGCAAAAAAGATAGTAAGGAATAGAAACCCTAACCTTATGGCGAAAATGGTTGAGGAGGGTGAAGTGGTACCCGTAGAATTTAGTGAAGTGGCCATCCACAGTGATATATTCCATGATGGCCCACAACACCTTCTGCCATATAGAGTTGATGGAATCAACATCAAAATAGTTGTTCATAATTTTAATTAGGTTCTGTTTCTCCTTATCATTTTTTGGGAATCTAATAACAGCTTCATCTAAATAAGCCATGTCCCTGAAAAACTTCTTACCATCCGTAGGTAAACCAGTGACTTTGGCAATTAAGTCTTCGTTGAGCTCAACAATACTTTTGAACAAAGTCAGATTTCCATCATGCCAGTTCTTGGAAAAGAGCTTCGTAGCCTCCATATCAGAACCATGAAGCTTCTCGAGAAAGGGTAACAGACCTCCACTTTTTATCTTGTTCCATACCTTTACATTTTTCATGTGGATATCGTAGTTGTCTGGATCAGATCACTTTCTATCCCCACCCATATTGGCTGACACAGAGAGAAAGAACCAAACATAGTCCTTTCTAAAAATGGCTCCGCCAAATCTAAACACCCACAAAGTGTGCAGGGTAAACTTACAATTTACTCCACCGGGCTCAGTACCATACAATCTAATGTTTGTGATGTGAGATATCCTACCTGTCCTCATTGAAGGGCTAGCACGATGCCTTACCATGTGATTTATCATAATTTAATAGGGCACAGACTTCAACATTTAGATCGCTATAATTTAGCCAAGTACACAAATCTTCATGCTTAACTCCTTCATTAGCAAAAAAATCTGCGACAACATTGGCTTCTCTGTAGGCATGTGCTATTTTAACTTTTTCAAAACTGTCCAATTTTAGTTTAGCTTCATCTATCCAAGATTTGATGGTCCATGAGGGAGGAGACATGCCACAGAGGCAGTCAATTATGTTTTTGGAATCACCTTCCAACCATAAATTTTTAATATTGAGGCTTTGGGCTAAGTTTATAATATGGTAGGCTCCAACCGCCTCCGCTAAATGATTAGTTTGAGAGCCAAGAGAAGAGGCCATTGCACCCATGAAATTTCCATAGGTATCCCTTATAACTCCACCATAGCCCGCCAACCTTGGATTACCTTTAGCCACACCATCAAAGTTAGCTTTGATCCACCCATCGAGGGGAAAAGTCTAGCAAACTCCCACTCTGTCCTTTTTAATCTTCATTGCAAAACTAGATAGAATGGGGAGTATGTTCCAATCCTTAGCAATGCCAAGATCATAGTTCGAAAACTTAGCATTTGGAATCTTTCTATCCTTCTGGGCCAAAGCACTGAGATTTTCCTTTAGATTCCTAACAATATTATCAAAGACCTGATCTATAGGGGCTTCTTTGTTCATAAAAATTCTATTGTTAGTTAGTTAGTTTTTTATTGTTATTGACATCTTATCGAACGCATAATTCAATGTTTTATGGTGGAAAGTAGTGGTTCATCATCTTATTGATTCATTTTGATGCAACCCTCTATTTCACCATTAAACATATACTATAAATTATATTATTATTTTATGATATATTTAATATGATGTAAATTCATTTTAAAAAATAATATTATAGTTATATTTATATATTATATTTTATAAGAGAAATTATTAAATTTAAATATAATATAATATATAATTAATGGATAGTATCTTTTTGAATATAATACACATTAAATTATATATAATATACTTAAATTTAGTATTATATATAATAGTTGATATATAAAAATTAATATTATTAGTATATTTAATGTAAATTACTAAATTCATTTTCCAAATAATATCATAATAATTATTATATATTCTATATTTTACAATACATTTCCTACATGTAGTATACATTAAAAAATATTATAAATATTATGCAACTCATATGTAAATAATTAACTATCAAAAATATATTCTATATAATAATTATATTTAATAATTTATAATGCAACTTATATTTAAATAATTATCTATCAAAAATATATTCTATATAATAATTATATTTAATAATTTATAATGCAACTTATATTTAAATAATTATCTATCAAAAATATATTCTATATAATAATTATATTTAATAATTTATAATTTTATATAATAATAAATATAATTTATTTTATAATAACTTTAATATGTTTTTAAATAATACACAAAATATTTAACAAATAATAAATCTAATATTTTAGTGGGGCAGAGGGGCTTGTTCGATTGGCTAAAGCATCTTGTTGTAGGAAATTAGTCATGAGGTCTAGTCTCCACTCTATCCTCATGGTACTGGAGGGTGTTTCATGCATGTTAGCATAATATTGTATTGCATTGAAAATATGATTGTTAATGAGTTAGTGTTAATTGCTAGAATGTATTACAATTTACCTATTTTAGTTAAACTATCCTATACAACTGCTCACTTTATCCATTTTTTAAAGGTTGTGCATTACATTGAGATAATTAAGAATCACAAAAATATTTAGATCGATGATATTTTCCAAAATTTGGTATCAGAGCAAGCAATGAAAAAGGTGATGGTGTGAGGAAGAGAATATGACTTTGAGAAGGTGTGAGGCATGACAACACATAAAATATCAGTAAGATGTTTTCATTTCCTAAGGATGCAAGAGCCATTGGGGTGATTCATTGGTGTTATAATCTATAGAAGAATGTATCTATAAAAGGATGTATGTATTTTTATTTGCATTCAAATACATCTATGTAAGGATATATGTTGATGTCTTAAGATTTGATCAAGTGGAATTAGGGGAATTTCCTTTGTATTGTTAAGGAGGAGTATTATGTGAAATATTGTTGATTAAAGGTTCATGTAGCATCTTCAATAGTATTTCAATGCGGGAGAAATCAATTATTACATCTCCAAGGATAATTACATAAGAGTAATGTGACACAAAATTAGGAATTATTTTAATATCCCCAACAATGTAATAGACTTTGCATAGGGAACATAAGAGTTTGCAAAGGAGTGAAGCAAAGATCAAGGTTAGTACAATATATTTTGAGATAGTTTGAAATAGCCTCCTTTATGTTTCAAAGGAATGTTGTTGTTATTGAAGGAAGTGGTATAATAATGTTGATGCTTTATTTGAATACTTGGTGAGCATATACACCATTTCATGCAATACCCACTTGGTACTTCCTTGTTTCAAATAATTAATGATTAAGGTCTTGAACATAGAAGTATACATCAAGTGCTAGAAGGGATCATTTTTTAGTTACTTCCTCAAGTCTCCATTGAAAAGGAGAACTGCATTTTGGAGATTAAATATTTGTTTACTTTTCTATTCCTAAAATTTATTATCTAAAGTAATCAAATTGGAGAACGTGAAAAATAGGGGTTTATGTGACTGGAGAAGCTGATCCTTTGCAATGCAAGTTGCTTGAATGGCTTACTATTAGAATAACTTATTATGGTATAAGACTGACAACCAGGTAATATTCTTTTCTTTTGAGAAAGACTAACTATTGGAATGAAAAGGTTCTAGTCCTCAATTAGTAGGTGTTAGGAAGATAATTTATAAGGCTACTTTATCTATTAAATCCAAGTTTTTTGTAATTAGTTCCTTCAATATGAGTGGTGTTCCTATCAAAGGAATTAATCAGGTCTACATGATTGCCACTTTCACAAAGATTGATGTGAGTGGGGTTGATGTAAGAAAATATGATGTTAAGTATTTTAAAAAGAAGGCACTAGTTGAACAAGTACTCAAGGTGGAAGAAGTTATACTTGATTTGATGCATTACTTGAATACTAGATTTTCTCTAAGATTAGGAATGAAGCCTCATGAGTTCATACATTGAGCCATCATATTGGAGGTTGGTGAGACCAAAGGATGGAGGAATTTCCATCATCTCATGTTATCTTTTTTCTTTGAGATGATGTTTTTTATGAGAAGTGTTTATTGGCTTTATTTTCTTTTATTTTTTATTGCTGACAATTTTGAAGATACACGTATTGTGAATTTTTATTTTTGGATACAAGTAAGGTGCTTGGTGAAAATACTAGTATGGATTGTTTCCCAGATAGTTCATGAGACTTTGACCAAGGATTACAACTTTATGAGGTTCGAGGAGACAATCTATCAAGGGTGGTTTTATAGTAATTATAGTCAAGGACCAAAGATTATACCTTTACAAGGGTCGAGGAGACAACCTATCAAGGTTGATTATCCAATAAGTGATAAATATGGTCAATGGTTTGGGAGTTCATGGAGGAAGAACTTGACAATTCAGCTAAGATCTTCTAGAGGAGTTTCACTTGATTCAAGATTTATTTTTTAACCGCAAAATTTTATGCTTTTGGGATGATAAAGGGATAGGTTCCCTACAACTTTCTAGTGTTTTCATCTAGAAGGAAGAGGACTTCCCTTTGCGGGTAGCATATATTTTCTGATTCTTTCAATACAAGGGACTGAAATAGGGTTGGAAGTGTTTATGATGAATTATGCTAAGTGTTGTAATCTTGTGAGTGAAGCTAACTATTATATGCAATCTAATGAAATATATATTGCTAGAAAATACATGATGTAATACGATAATGATAAAATGAAGACTATTCAAAGCAATATTTCCTAATAAATCAAATAAGGGCACTTTGAAAATTTTGTAGACCAAAAAGGAAGTTGTGGAAGCCTTGGGAAACCTAAAAAATCTAAGTTTTGAGCCCACTTGAACACTTATGCCAAGCTGGGCGACCTAGTCCCTTTTCAAGAAAACTACTCTAAACTCCATTTCAACTAGTTGGGTGCCCAAATCTTTAGAAACCTTTGTCAGGAACCTCGAGTGGGAACTAGGTTTCCACTATTCATGGCCTAGTCCCTTTCAACTTTTTTTAGAAAATAAAAAGTGGACACGAAGGCTTATGATTTGTATTTTGTTTCTTCGTGGGAACCCAGACTCAGACCTACAAAATAACCTGCAAAATAGAGTATATATGGGTTTCTAATGCGGGGTTTGCCTTGGTTAAACCCGTAGTTTGTATTTAAACTTGTAAAGAGATAGAAAATGTGCATAAATCGTAGCCCTAAATGTTTTTAGAGCTAGGAAAACCTGAAATAAGACAAAACCCTATTCTATTGTGTTACAATAAGATGCATGCAAAAGATTTTGAATGATTTAAGAATTCAATCTAAGAAACCCTACAATATTAAAAATCAATGTAAAAGGAATTCTAATGGGAGGGAAACCTCAAATCTTAATATGGGCTTAAAAGAGAAGATGAAGTCACTTTGAAAACAATCTTTAGGTGTGATTTGGTGGCTAGTTGCACCTTCTCAACCTAGATTTCTCCATGAATCTCCATAGGTATCTATGTTCAACCTTTGGAAATGTGTTATCTTGAGTTTTAAGTGAGATTGAAGATGTATAAAAAGCCTAGTTCTCTATCCAAAAATTTCAACTTTGTTGTGGGAGATAGATGAAACTTCTTAAGGAAGATGTTTTGCACTTGATTCTTCAAGTTGCTTGTGAAAAATGACCTAAAAACATGTATTTATAAGAAAAAATACCTAATTGTCTATAATTTTTACCTAAGAGGCCGAGACCCATCAAGAATTTTTGGCAAGATAGGAGTTTCCCCGCTTAAAAATGAAAAAATCCTTAAAAAGGATTAGGCCGCCAACTTGGGCGATCTAGTCCCACCAAGGGATTTTAAAGTGGGATTAGTGATATTTGAATATTTTTTATGTTGTTTGTTGGTGCTTGCATAATTAATTAGGTAAAATAGGCCTCAAAGTAAAAAACAATGAACCTTAGGGGCCTATAAATGCTACTTTAGGGTGATTATTCATCAAAGGGGACCTAAAGTAGGACTAAAACGGGCATAGATTTGTCCTTTTCTTCAAATGTACACAATTTTTGGCAACACATTTATCCCACCCTTTCGCACCTATATGACTCTACGTGCATATGTAAGGTAAAGGACTCTAAACAAACAATGCACCTAATTTTCATAAAAGGATACTCATTTAATGATGGAAGAATGAAGCCCCCCAGTGTAGTTATTTGCAAAACCACAACATTAGGAACCACATCCTGAAACATAAATTAATTAGAAATCCAAAAATCCTCTTATCTAATTCCTAGGGAGAAAATTTAAGGGTAGATGTATGCCCCCATTGATTCTTCTTGCTTTACGAAGGTGGAATCAAGGTAACAATATAGCCACATCGAATGAGGACATGCATATCAGAGGGCATTTCCAAGTACCATGCCACATGATGATAGGTGAGTGATGATGTAGGGTGTGGAAACAAGATTTTGACACAAAAAATGACAACAAAAATGGAGCTCAGTAGCACCTGATATGTTGATTTGAATGAAAAGCACACAAATGTTTTTAACATGGTAATGGTACAAATATGCATATATGTAAAATAAGATAGGGTTAAAAGGAATGAAAATAGAGTAGCTTGTCACATTTTCATTTACCTTGTGTAGTATTGGAGTGATGAGGAGATAATGAGAGGATGTCGAGCACACACGGATTCATGCATGCTAGATTAGACGCGCTATGAGACCAAGTAGCCAATGGCGGGCGACAACATGAGGTGAGTCAATTCTGGAGCCTTTGCTTTGTGAGTTTTCAATTATGGGATGAATTTAATTCACATTTAGGTTAGATCTTAGAATTTTATTTTGCAAAGTGTCCCTTTTTTTCACAAAGTGTCCATTTTGTTCAAGCAAAGTGTCCCTTTTGTTTGTGAAGTGTCCCTTTTGTTTGCAAAGTGTCTTCTTTCCTTCTAAAGTGTCCCAAAAGGGTTTTAAAGTGTCATGTACTGATTTTGTCGATTATTTAAATGCAATTATTAATCATGAGACTTTTAATTATTATGTTAGATAATTTTTTAAATTGAAATTGAAATTGAAAGATAAATTTAAATTGAAATTGAAATTTAAATGCAAATGAAATTATTTGAAATGCATTTTGTTAAATTCGGGGTTTGTCATTGCTGATGAGAAATTGAGTGCAAGTGAATGCAAGAATAGGTGAACGAGAATGAAGGTGATAAAATTGATTAGGTAGAGTCATTTTAGCCATTAGACATTTGTGAGGATGATGGAATCTCACACACACATAGTTATTATTTTAATATATTTTTGTGATGATTATATATTTGCAAATTTAAATTAACTTTAATTGATTTCTCAAATATATGTGAAAAGAATATGTTTGTTTTAAATAGTGATTTGATTATTTTTGTGAGGAAATTGATTTTATTTAAATAATTAAATTCCTTGTTCAATATTTTATTATTATTTAAAAATAATAATGTTTTTATACTAAATTTTTTGAAAAAACTTATAATTCGGAAAGAGAAAAGAGGTAAAATAGTGTTATTGATTTATTTGATATCTTCTCATTTAATAAATGAGAGAGCCTAAAATAAAAATGTTTAAATAATTAAATATATTAAACTAAGTTATTGAAAAAAAATCAAAACAAGCATTACGTTCAAAATTTGAAATGGAATTCAAACAATAGTTTACAAATTGAGAGAAAAAATCTTTCAATCAGTTTGAATGCAATCAAAAATTTAAACTTGGAGTTTGATAAATTTTGATTGGAGATCAAAGCTAAGAAATTGGATCGAGCTTTGTAAATAACTCCATATTTTGCATGATAAAAAAATAGAGGGAGAAAAAATTGAATTGAAAAGAGGAGTGAAAATCCGTTTTTTGAGTTGGATAGAAAATAGAGAGGATTATTGATATTTTGATTGGATTCATCTCATTTTCTAACACATGCACCAGAGGCAGAGGGGGAAGGAGAAAAGAGTTTATGTTCTTTACATTGAATGAACACCAGATAGGAGGAGGACTATTAATTTTATTTAACAAAAATCTGCTCATTGCTCATATTCCAACGCACGGCCAGGAGACCAGTATTTGTTTTCTGTCTAGAATTGGTAACACCCCATGCGTGGCCACCAAAGAGGAGTAGGTGAAGAGACACAAAACCAATAGAGGGAGAGAAGTCTTAGGTGCAGAGGGAGAAGCTGAGGGATAAGGAGGAAATCACCAAGTAAAAGGTGTGTGGGTAAAAGTGGAAGTAGGGAGGAGTACGCTCCAACCAACAAGGAGGGGGAAAACATAAAATAAAACACAAACAGTAGGGTGGAAGGAAGAAGGGAGTGGTACACGGAGAATAGAAAAGGAAGGGTGCAGACAAAGGGGGGACAAGAAGAATAGAGGTAAGACAAAAGAGAGGTGCTCGAGAAGAAGGGAGAACGGGATTCTCCAAATACAGAAATAAGCAAAGAAGAGGAGGTGAACATAAAATTGACAGAGGAAGCAAAACAAATAATCATTTCCAGATTCAAGAATTATCAAGTAGAATCAAATAAGAATTATTTAACAAATTCATGATCGTAGTATGTTTAAGTTGAATCATTTCTTTTGTTTCTTGAATATTATCTATTGAAAATTATCACCGTTTCTATTAAATTCTAAAGAAATTTCAAACACCAAACTATGATTTTACTAGAAAACCATTGAACAATTAGAAACAAAAAATTGTAGAATGATTTTGAATAGAAAAAAATTAAGAGACAATAGATTTTAATATTTAGTAAATTCTGTTTTTGTAGATTCAAAAATCAAACTGCCAGAGAGAGATAAAATTATCAAAACAAAAGAAACAAAAAAGATACTGTTATTAAATTAAACAAAATTGAAATATTTTTTAGAATGTAAGATTAACTAATTTTGTGCAAATATTAATGCTCTAAGAGTAAAAATGAAATTAGATAAATCTATGGAAATGAAACTAAAAATTACTATGAAACATAAGTAAAAATGAGTTGTTAAACATGATTTTTGAAAGTTATTATTTAATTTTCTAGAAATGTGAAAAAAATAAAATAGAAAATAAATTAAGTAAATTAAAATATAAATTACCTGGAAATGAAATGAATTAGAATAGGATTATTTCGAAGTGAACATAAATTAAATGAGTAAATGAACCGAAATAATGTGTGCTCATTTATTCATATTTAAATATGTACTTAGAATTACATACTTGAGATACACCTTTTTTTCATTTTATTATTTAATTTAAATATTAATTTAATGATGTTTATGTTTTAAAACAATTAAAACACTGCATTAGAACCATTATTGCTTAAAACAAGATTGCAGTTAAGATGTTGTGAAAGATTATTATTATTTTAAATGGAACCATGCATGCTTTATAAATGAATGTGCATGACATGTTTTTGGAAAGTTACCTTTCGAGACAGGTGCTGAATATGGTTTTATAGAGATTGTAGTTTTTCCTTTCCAAAATTACTATTTTTTGTCATGCATGACATTTTACTTGGCCAAGTAACTTAAGGACCATTGAAATAGATGGAATGAATTAAATCTCTACCATATCCTAGTATCAAACTTGCTTGTGGTTTTACTAGTTATACTAGGCATGCACTAGATTCCATCTTGCTTGTCGACTTCTTTTTGCTAAGTGACTTGTGCAGGGTCGGGTATTCTTTGAATGAATAAGGAATTATGGGGAAGCGTAAGCTTGGAGGTTGGGTAGAAAAAGTGCCTGATTCTTGTTCTCATCTTCATGTTGAAGATAAGCTATTGGATTGAAGATCAAAGGATGTTTTCTTCATTTATGTGTTATTTATTTCTTGAATTATGTATTTTAGAGCTTAAGGCGACATAATGCCTAAGTCTCCAGTTGTAAACTTATGTTACAAATACTTTTGTATTATTATCAATATCATGTAAGATGACACATGTATGAATTTAACTGGAAGTATTATGAATCTATTTGTCAACTTTAATTTGTTGATATAAATTTATTTGGATTTTATGTAATTTATTGAATGGAGTTTCGACTTTCTTTTGAATATAAATGAATTTATTTAAAGTATTGTCGATGTTGTGAATTAAAGAGTTTTTCTCTTTACATAAAGTGTCTAGGGCCTTAGGAAAAGCACACTAGAACAACATTAGCACACTTGCATGATGAATTAGAGTAGAATTGAAGAGATTAGATGATTTAGATAGCAAATTTTGATTACTTTGATAGGTACCCATACGATCCCGTTAGCATCTTGGTAGGAGACAACTGAGTTTCCTGAGAGACATGGCTCATGTTTAATAAGTGGCAAAGACAAAGCACCTTCAGGGGGTAGGTATATACTGGGTGTACCTCATGCCCCCATGAGGTACCATGATGCAATGTTGATGGCACTATGTGATCGTTGGAATGTTGATACTTGCACCTTCCATCTACCCACATGAGAGATGACCATTACCTTAGAGGATGTACATAGGATACTCTGAGTCCCTATTTGGGGGGAGAAAGTGCACCTTTAGAGGGGTCATTCTTTCCATGAGAAGTGGCCTGACATACAATACTATTTGGATAGACCAGTTCATGATGACAAAGTGGCAGGATAGATTGATCTATCGATGCTACTTTATTCACGAGCACAGTAGTAAGGTGGATCATGATACATACTATAGAATTGGTCCTCCTACTATATGGATAAGAAGCACACCTCCAGGGTGGAATAGTGCAACTAGCACAAGGGATGGAAGAGTATTTGAGAGTGTACACTTCGGGGCGTTGTATCCTCACTCATTTATATTATGAGCTTCGATTATTTGTCTTCCAGGAGCTAGATAGCATGGTACATTGTACACTTCTGCAGGTGTGGTGTTTGGATCATATCACATGTACCACGCCGACTAGCTTCGCATGTCTGATAGTAGTAGGCTATCCATGAGAATTTGGTTACCCACTATGACAACTATGACATTATGGTGATCTACACTTTTGGAGGGTGAGATTCGACTGACTAGAGGAGGATGACATCCTGTGAAGACCATACCAACTTGTATTAGAGTTTCCAGATCACACCAAATAGCTGAGGATACTATCGATGGACAAGTTTTTGGTGGGTGGCATGTTCACATAGTGTGACCCTTCTATTATGATTGGGTGATGCGACAGTTTGGACAAGTGCAGACACCACCTCAGGAACAACCATCATTTATGAGATCCATTCGGAGTGCCTGCTTGTTGGGTGATACAACATGATTTACACTAGATGATTTCTTCCAAAGTGACTCTGACTATTCTGATCATGATCAGCCATCGATGGACGATGTAGATTATGTTGGTGCCACCAAGGAGTGGTGGATAACATCACGAATAGATCCATTTTTTTTGATGGATGAGATATTGGGGGAAGTAGGACCTATACCAGATGAGAGAGATGACAGAGATGATAGAGCCAAGGAGACATAATATAGGGCTATAGATATATTACTGATATTATCGATGAGGAGTATGATGAGGATGAAGACTCAAGTTATGACAGATAGGAGGGAGAGGAGGAGGATCAGGATTAGGATCAAGGGGAAGAGGAGGTGGATAGAGTTGAGGAGCCACTCATGAGTGATGATGATGAGGCAGTAGCCAAGGAACAATATGAGTGGGGATAGCTCTCTCTCATTGATATGACTAGATCCTGGACAACAGTAGTGGCAGGCACCAACACTTATAGCCGAGGGGAGGCTAGCACATTTTCTATGGCCCCTGCATAGGATGAGGTGGACATTGCCCATCCTACCAAAGATGTAGGTGATGATATTTAATTTTGATATATGTATATTATATTTTGATGTATGATTCGACACGTATATATATCATAATGTGTACCGATTAATTTTTATTTTTATTTTGTAGGGACCTCAGAGGATTGGCGAGAGATCTATGGTTAGGTGACAATAGAGATAATACCAAAATATTTCAATAAAGAGGAGATTGACATTGATTATGTGCCCCGACCGATAGTGGAGCAAGATCTAGAGACACTGAGACCCTTCACAAGATTTCAGGAAACATATGAGGGCTTGAGGAGATAGATCCACCAATTTAGAGTTGAACCATGGGCATAGCCATCACAAACTCCAACAAAGGTGGAGAGAATAGAGAGAGAGGTGTCATAGTTCTAGGTAGAGAGGGATCAGATAGCAGGACAGTAGTGGATGACACTCACATGGATGGTGGGGATGGAGTTCACTCTTAGATTTGGTGGATCATGATCATGATCATGCATGACCATCTCCCTTCATCCTACTACTGATGGAGCACGAGTACTAGATCCCAAGGGATCTAGTAATCAAATTCTTTAGTGACATTGTATATTATGATGAGATGTATAAAAAAACTTTATATATATATACATATGCATTTTGATGCTACATGTGATTTAATGTGTGATTGTTAAATATCAATATGATTAATTAAATATGATTATTTAATTAATGTCTACATGTTTTAATAATATTTATGTGATATAATTGAAAAATTAGTATAGTTTCTAATGAGATAGAACATAAAGAGTGAGTATGTCATCCACTTATTCTAAGTAACATAACACACAAGAAGAAAAATTGAATAGTATGAAATCTAAAGAAATTATAAAATGAACTAAATAATCACTTTAGTGTTCAAGACACATGTATAATGATTTTTCAAGAACAAAGTGGGTATGTCCAGGATCATCATAGAAAAACAAGCCCTTAAGTGGTGATGAAAATTCAAAAAATAAGAGCTAGATAACTTGACATAAAAATTTGAATAAGTTATCTATATTATTTCAAAAATATGTAAGAATAGAGTTTGTAGAAAATTGAATGAAGTTTCTAAACTACTAGGTTTATTTAAAAAAATATATAGATATTTAGTGAAAATTTAATATTTCAATGCAGTAGTACTTAAATTTCAAGGAAAAAATAAGTAGGTGTCAGTCTGACCACCCTAACCATAATACAATGATAATATTTTTTATAAGATTTTATAAATAAGTAGAGATATCATGTCCCAATGTGATGCATACTTTTTTTTAATTTTTTTCCAACTAAATATATTAATTATGAATTTTTTCTTACAACTTTTAAAAATATAAAAACTTGTATGTTTGACCACCTTAACTTGGTCAAAACTTCATGAAATTAATTTTTTTTTAATCCTATAGTATGCAAAGCATAGAATTTGATGCATGTTTTAGATTCAAAAAATGTGATACCGTTTCAAAGATATAGATGTTTTTCAATCAGCCTATCAATCAAGACTTTAATCATAATTCAAATAGAAAATGAATAATAATTGTTTATTAAATTCAAAGTAAAGCATAATTTATATTGGTGGAAAGCTGAGAATGTCCTTTAATAACCCTTTTCGTTTCATCAATTTTGGTTAAAAAAAAAGTCGTCAGCCACATGGGCTATCATATCACTTACATATCGCCAGTTTTTGGCCCATCCTGATCCTACACATACCAAAGTAATGAGAAAACTCATAGGATATAATCCCATAGCTGTAACAACACTAGTCTATCATTCATACCATCCAAAAAGGGATTAGACATAATATCGACGCAAGTGCATGGTATTAATGGGGTCTTTATGAGGAGTGCCATCGCATTCAGTTAAGGTATAAGCACTAGATCCATAATTCATATTGATCACATATGGGCCTAACCAATTAGGACTAAATTTGCCTCTGTCAGCGTAATCAATAGTAGTACTATGTTGGTTTTCATATAAAACCGAATCACCTTTTTTAAATGTTTGAGGAATGACACCAATATCCTATTTGTGTTGCAATTATTTAGTGTAAGCTTGAAGATTCTTGAGAGAATTGATGTATTGTTCATCAAGAATTTTAAGTTGGTGTAATCATTGTTTTGCATAGGTGTCATTATCGAAAAGACCTTGGAGAGCAATCTACAATGTGGGGATTTCTAATTCTAAAGGTAGGATAGCCTCGGGACCATAAACAAGGTTGAAAGATGTATTTCCTATAGAAGAGTGAACACTTGTGCGATATGCCCATAATGCATATTGCAATTGTGTATGCCAATATTTTTTGTTTTGGTTAACAGTCTTCTTAAGGATTTGTTCTAGGATTTTGTTAGTAATTTTGGCTTGACCATCAGACTGTGGGTAGTAAGGTATGGAAAATCAATGTTGAATATGGAAGGTCTTGAGAAACTTCTTCACATCATTGTTCTTAAATGGTGTGCCATTTTCTTAGACTAACGTAAAAGGAAGGCCAAAGTAAGCGATGATGTGTTCCAATAAGAAACGACATATCACCTCAACAATTGTGGATCAGAGGGGAATAGATTGTACCCATTTGGTGAAATAATTGGTAGCAGTAATGATAAACATATGTCAAGTAGAAGAAGGTGGTGAGATTTTTCCAATTAGGTCCAATCCCCACATAGAGAATGACCAAATAGGTATTTGGGTTCGAAGCTCAAAAGCAGGATTATGGATCAAATGGCTATGTTCTTGGCATTGATGACATCGCTTAACATAAGCATAGTAGTCATTTTCCATGTTTTTCTAGTAATAACCCATGTGAAGGAGATTTTGCACTTGCTTTACCTCCAAAATGTCCTCCACAAGTGTCAGAATGGGCTTGTTCAAGGGAATTTTGAATTTTAGTATCCTTGAGGCATCACAAAATAATTTCATCAAAGGATCTTGTATCAAATGTATTAGCAAGGATTATATACTTAGTGGATAAATTTTTGAGGTGAATGTGGGTATTTCTAGTTGTAGGTTTTGGAATGGTACCATGCTTTAAATAATTATAGATGGCATCATACCATTCCCACAAATTATTTGGAAAATCTGGAAGGAAATCATCAAGTTTATCACTAATGGAGGGTTTCATAATGGGGTGGATGGTAAAGATTAATTTTTTAGAAGGATCTATAGGAGAGATGAGAGAGGTTGCACTAGCCATTGCATCCACATGACGATTGTCTTTTCGAGGGATGTTATCAAAGGTGAATGAGTCGAACTATTCAAACAAATTTAGGACGAGATCCTTATATTGTGATAGTTTATCATGTTTGGTTTGTTAAAGACTGTTGATTTTTCTAATCACTAATTGTGAATCACCATAGATATTTATATCTTTGACCCCCATGACTAAAGCAACGCATAATATGGCGATTAACGCTTCATACTCAGCTGTGTTATTAATTATAGCATATTAATTATAGCATCATAATAATTATAACAGTTGGGAGATGTTATGAGGATGTGGCATATTACTTATAGCATCAATTTTCTTTTGTGTCCACCTCAATGCCTTTGTGAGATATGATAAACCATAAAATTTTACCACTATCTACTCCAAAGAGACACTTTTTTGGGATTTAAGTGCATGTTATATTTATGCATGTGCTCAAGGATTTTTCAAAGGACAGTCGCATTACCTTGGCATGTTATGGATTTGGCTAGAATATCGTCAACATAATCTTCTAATATTTTATGGATGTAATCATGAAAGATTAAGGTAATTTCATGTTGATAGGTAGCATCAATGTTCTTTAAATGAAAAGGCATCATAACCCAAAAAAAAATTCCCCAAGCAGATGTAAGGTCATGTTGTATTGATCTTGTGAGTTTATGAAGATTTGGTTATATCTAGAAAATCCATCCATAAAGGATAAAAAAGCATGTCTAGTAGTAGAATCCACAATCATGTCAATGTTAGGAAGAGGAAAGTCATATTTTAACTTGGATTTATTCAAGTCTCTAAAATCTGTATATATCCTAACATGATTATCAGGTTTTTCCACCGCAACAATGCTTGATATCCAAGGACAATAATCGATGGGGCGAATGAAACTATTTCAAGGAGTTTTCCAAGTTATCCTTTAACATGTAAGGCTATCTTAGGGTTCATCTTTTGAACATCTTGGTGAACGAGCTTAGCATTTTCAGCAAGAGAAATGTTATGAGTAACTATCTTGGGATCTATTCTAGGCATATTAGAATATTTCCAAGTGAATAGTTCAAGAAAGGCATGAAGCGAGGTTGCAAGGTCCTCGTGTTCTTCATCGTCAAGACAGTTCCCAATTTTAATGACTTTGTCATTATCCTCTACATCTATGAGTATGTCAAGGGTTTCTCCTAAAGGGAGTGCATTTGATTTAGAAACTTCAGGGTCATACAGTTCCATGCTTGTGGGTGTGTCATGAATGTCATGAACATTGGGCTTAGAAATTATCATAGCATAAGAGGCATTTCTCTTGAAATGATAAGGCCTATTTGAAGCACCTAACAAGTGTTTCAAATATTTATAATCATGAACATAGGTGAATAGGGGAGAATCCACATCAAGGAATTGAGGATGCTTAAGTATGAGGTTGGTTCTCAATGTGCATGTGATAGTGTTGATGTTCGTTGATTGGATTTTGTAGCTTTAGAAAAGGAAAACCCTAGACTAGTCTTAGTTCCTTGCATATTAGGTTCAATGGGTTCATGAATGCCTTGCTCATGCTTTCCACATCCTTTACCACTATAGCCTAATTGATTCATAATATCATAACCACATCCATAAATTATTTCCATTTCTTCTAGGTTAGGTGGTTGTTCATAATATATCTCATAAGAATTTGTTGTATATGTTGCATTTTCTTCCAAAAGAGATGAGGTAGATGTGTGGGAAGGGATTTATTCCTATTGGGTAGAGAGGACAATTTATTGGTCTTGTTGGTCATCCACTTTTTGTGTGACAATACACACACCCATAAAGGAAGGGGTGAATTCTAAAGATACCCAATCATCACCAAGTAAATTATACTTAGGTCTATCTTCTAATTGATCCTTCCCAGACAGGGCAATATTAGAGGAAGAAATTAAGGTATTAAGAGGACTTGATGTTTCCTTTTCAGGTTGTAAGCAACTCTCAAGCTTCAATTCTATGTCAATTTCATAAAATTTGTTGTTATAGACATATTTCATTTTGCATTGAAGGGTGAAAGGTAACACATGCATCTCATGTATCCATGGTCTTTCCAAGACGAGATTATAAGAAAGGTCATATGGCATGACATGATTAGGAGTGTGTAGCATAACCATTATGATAGCACTGGGTAAGGTGATGACACCAAGGGGTTACTTTGTAACATTGTCAAATCCTCTAATAGATAAGGAATCAGATCAGATTTTCCATCTATGCACATGTCACCTATCAAGAAGCTTCACACTACACACATTTAGGGAAAATCCATTGTTAATGGGCGTCCTTTTGATACCTATCCAATCATATTGGGATATGATCATAAAGGATTCATTTTTCTTTCTTAATTCTAATGGAGGGAGCTCATGTTGATAGAAAGTAATGTCCACATTAGTTGTGTCCATGTCTTGTAAGAGAGCTACCAAATCATTAGCATTTATACCAGAAAGGACCACTATTTGTTGCTATATTGTTTGAAGCATAGAATGATAGGGGAATTTTGAAGGAGATCCCAAAGGGATATCTTGGTGGGAGTGTTCTTAAGTTGTTCCACCAAATCATACTCCCTTAGTTGTGAGTTCAAATGGGGTGTCATAGGTAAGATGGGGTTGGTCAATGGTAAGGATGTTGAGGGAGTTTGGTGGTGGGGATGTGGGTTATTGTGAGTATAATGAGTGTGGGAAACGATATCATGCTTGGGAGGGTAAAGGGTAAACTCAGGTTTAGAGGGTGTTTGGAGTTTATGGGAAGGTGGGTAAAGAACTAGTTGAGGTTGGATGACATTGGCATCTTTTGATTGAGTTTGTTCATCACAAACCCTAGTGGATGAGTTAGGTGAGATGAAATCCTAAATATCTTCATCTAGCATACCTATATCATCACCACTAAAGGGTTGGAAAGGTAAGGGAGGACTATGTTTTTTACTTTATCATCACAAACCTTAGTGGATGAATTGAGTGAGAGGAAGCCTTGAAGGGCTTCATCTAACTTATCCAAATCATCACTACTAAAATTTTTAGATGATATAGTTTTCCTAAAGTGAAGAAGTGTGTGCATCCCTTCATGTGAGGTTTTTATGTTTTTGTTTTCATGTTCTACTAAGTTTTATTTAAAATAAATAGGAACAAAAGAAGAAAATGAAACTTGTAAAGATATAATGCTACTCATAAATGTCATTAAAATAAGAGATGTTTAAGCTAATGAGAACCAAATAGCAAAAAGTAATTGATTTGAAACAGAGCATCAACTGTAACAAACAAAAAGTTCAGAAACTCGCAAATAAATTTAAAAATTACTGATAAAATATGGCTACTTGGACAAGGCTACCCAAGGTGGTGACTTAGTCCCAGTATAGGGTTCTTGATTTTTTTCTAGTTTTTTTGATGAAAAATTCAATTTTCCAAAATGTAATATGCAACACTTTATGGTATATGCAAAAATGAGTCTTTTTCAGTAAGGGGAAAGCATGAAACCCTAGGATGCCTTTTTAAACAATGAAACATTCAATGCAATGGTAAAAGAAGAAGTTTCTAGGATGCAAATGTAGACTAAATCAGAAGCAAGATGTGTCTAAATGCAGGTTTACCAAAATGAACTGTAAAATTTTATTCTTTTGGGATGATAAACGGATGGGTCCCCTATAACTTTTTAGGGTTTTCACCTAGAAGGAAGAGGACATCCCTTTGTGGGTAGCATAAATTTTATGATTCATTCAATACTAGGGATTGAAATAGGGTTGAAAATGCTTATGATGAATTATGCTAAGTGTTGTAATCTTGTGAGTGAAGTTAACTATTACATATAATCTAATGAAATCTATATTATCGGAAAACACATGATGTAATAAAATAATGATAAAATGAAGACTATTCAAAGCAATATAACCTAATAAATCAAAATGAGTGCACCTAGAAATTGTTGTAGACCAAAAAGGAAGTTGTGGAAGCCTTGGGAAACCTAAATAATCTAATTTTTGAGCCCATTGGGGCACTTATGCCAAGTTGGGCGACCTAGTCCCTTTCTAGGAAAATTGATCCAGACTCCATTTTAGCTAATTGGGTGCCCAAATCTATAAAAGGTTTTTTTTGAGAACCTCCAGTGGGACTAGGTCACCACTATTAGTGACCTATTCCCTTTCATCTTTTATGGAAAATTGAAAGTGGACACAGAGGCCTATGATCTGCATTTTGTTTCTTTGCAAGAACCCAAACTCAGATCCACAAATAACCAACAAAATAGAGTATATTTGGGTTTCTAATGTGGGGTTTTCCTTGGTCAAACCCCTAGTTTATATTTAAACTTGTAAAGAGATAGAAAATCTACATAAACCCTAGCCCTAAGTGTGTCTAGAACTAGAAAAACCTGAAATAAGACAAAAGCCTATTTTGTTGTGTTAAAATAAGATGCATGCAAAATATTTGGAATGATGCAAGACTTCAATCTAAGAAACCCTACAACATTACAAATGAGTATAAAAGGAATGCAAATGGGATGCAAACCTCAAATCTGAAGATAGGTTGAAAATAAAAGATGGAGTCACTTTGAAAATAGTCCTTAGGTGTGATTTGGTGGCTAGTTGCACCTCATCAACCTAGATTTCTCCATAAATCTCCATAGGCATCTATGTTCAACCTTTGGAAATGTGTGATCTTGAGTGTGAAGTGAGCTTGAAAACCTGCAAAAAGCCCTAGTTTGTTGTCTAAAATCTTCAACTTTACTATGGGAGAGATATGAAACTTTTTGAGGAATATGTTTTGCACTTTCTTCTTGAAGTTGCTTGTGAAAAATGACCAAAAGAGCCTTCAAAATGACCTAGAAAAATGTATTCATAAGGAACAATACCTAATTGTCAACAATTTTGACCTAAGAGGCTGACACCCATTGGGAATTTTTGGCAAGATAGACATTTTCTCGTTTAAAAATGTAAAACTCCTTAAAAAGGACTAGGTTGCCAACTTGGGTGAGCTAGTCCCACCAAGGGATTTTGAAGTGGGATTAGTGATATTTAAATATTTTAGATGTTGTTTGTTAGTTCTTGCATAATTCCTTAGGTAAAATAGGCCTCAAATTAAAAAATAACAAACTTTAGGGGCCTATAAATGTTGCTTTAGGGTGATTAATGATGAAAGGGGACCTAAATTAGGACCAAAATAGGCACACAGGTTTCCTTGTCTTCAAAGGTATACATTTTTTGGAAAAACAGTTTCTTCAAAAGGAAAATGTTCTAAAGAATGTTCATATTTTGCAGTTAGCAAGTTTTGTCATGTAAGCCTTAATGGGGGATCCCTTGGAAAAGTGAATCAGAGCTTGTTGGAGATAAATTTGCAGGAACAATGTAATAAGGGGGGAGTGTTAGCATAATATTGTATTACATTGAAAACAAGATTATTAACGAGTCAGTGTTAGTTGTTAGTGGGTGCTACAATTTACCTATTTAATTTCAACTGTCCTATACAACTTCTCACTTTATACATTTTGTAAAGGCTTTACATTACATTAAGATCGATAACAATCACCACAATATGTAGATCAATGATACTTTCCAGCAATGCCAATGCCATTGGTCACATGAAAAATGTTTTCTCGGTGCATTGTAGTTCATAAGGGGGCTACTTGATTCTTGAAGTCTATTTTTTTATTTATTAAAAACTAATATTTCAATTAGTATTATGTGTAAATAGTGTAATATTTATTAATTATATTCAATTTTTATATATTTAATAAAATATGTAAAATAGAATAAAATCTAGAATAATAAATATAGTTTATATATTAATTTTATATATAAGAGACACAACTAAATATTAAACATATAATATATTTAATGTTGTTGAAGCACCCTCCTTGGGAATCATGTTCCATATTGCCTTGTGAGGCATATGGTTTTGAATTTAGTTGGCACAATTGATAGTCTATTCTCATAAACCTGGAGCCATGGACCTAGACTGGATTATGCAATTGGCCATCTCTTGTAAGGTTCTGTTCTTTCACTCGACCACACCATTCTACTGTGGAGTGTATGGAACTATGCACTAATGAAGAATACTTCAAGCACTATAAAAATCCTGAAATCCCTAGTTGAAATACTCCCTCCCATTATCTGCATGAATCTTCAGAAGGGAATGTCCTTATTTCTTCTCCACAAATTATGTAAGGAATTTCATGATGAAGTGAAGAAGCTCATCCTTGTACTTGAACAAGCTTACCCAAGTGAGGCAAGAAATGTACTTGGCCCTTGAAAATATAGGTGTGGGAAATGGAATAAGATTACTATGCACCAAATCAAGGGGTACAGAAGAATGTGTAGCCATACCTTTTGGAAATGGATCTCAATGATGTTTCCCAAGTACACAACTTGGGAAAAACCCATCAGAATGAGAGATCTAAGGTAGACAAATTACTAAATTTTGTGTGCTCATCTATTGGAGATACATGAACTGTAATTTAGGTGCCCAAAATGGTCATGCCATAGCTTACTCACAGAATCTACATGAGCAATAAAGATGATCCTGATGAAGGCTCATATCCATCAAAATTCTGCAAGTAGTCTTTATGATCAACTACTCCAATAGAAACAACCTTCTAAGAATTCTCCAACTCTCAAATAGTCACATCACTAGGAGAGAACTCAACAAACCTTACATCACCATGCTGAAAATTTTGATAAATGGAGAGATTATTCTATGAAATATTAGGAACAAGAAGAACATCATCAATACAACCATCATGCATTTGAACTAAGCATGTCCCTAGAACATGAATCTGAGAAGAGTCTCTGACTACATTGTGAGTAGTATGACTATTAGAGAGAGAATCAAGAAGATCCACATCACGAGTCATGTGATGTGAGGCACCAGAATCAAGAATCCAACCATCATGGGTGGAGGAAAAACCTCTTGCTGCAAGGGCATGACCTTTTCCCAAAGAATAATACTTTGGCATGACAATTTTGTGCTTCTTCATAGCTTCCTCCAATGGTTTGAGCCTTGCAAAACAATGTGCATCATTATGCCCTAATTTTCCTTCATATTCTTAGACTTGGAAGGTGATTCTCCTATGTTAGAAGAAGGAGGAGGTGCAATTTTCTAATCATTCGTCTCCTTATGCTTGGAGGGATTCTCACCACCTTGAGGAGAATCTATCTTTGGCTTTTTCTTATTCCTACCCTTGCGCTTGGAAGATTGAGCCATTAGGGCATGGCACTTAGGAAAAGAATACATCTAGATTAACTTGTCTTTCTCTCAAGCCAATTAATCACAAAACACATCAAAAGAAGGCATATGATAAGCATCTCCCATAGCATCCATGGTAGAATAGAATGTGGAGGGTATGTGCAGGATCATCATGGAAAAAACATGCCCTTAAATGGCGATAAAATTCAGAAAAATCAGAGTTGGGCAACTTGACATAAAAATTTGAATAAGTTATCTATATTATATCAAAAATATGTAAGAATAGAATCTGTAGAAAATTGAATGTAGTTTCTAAACTACTAGGTTTATTTAAAACAAAAAACTATTTGGTGAAAATTTGAAATTTCAATGCAATAGTACTTAAATTTTAGGGAAAAAATAAGAACTGGGTGTCTATCTGACCACCCTAACCACAATAAAGTGATAATATTTTTTTATAATAATTTTTAAGATATAAGTAGAGGACTCATGTCCTGATGTGATGCATATTCTTTTGTAACCTTTTTCCAAGTAAGTAATTAATTATGAGTTTTTTATTACATCTTTTAAAAAATATAAAAACTCTAATGTCTGACCACCTTAACTTGGTCAAAACTTCATGAAATTCAACTCTCTTTGTTAATCCTATAGTATGCAAAGCATAGAATGTGACACATGTTTCAAATTCAAAAAATGTGATACCGTTTGAAGGCTATATATTTTTTTCAATTAGCTTATCAATCCGGACTTTAGTCATAATTCAAATAGAAAATGAATAATAATTATTTATTAAATTCAAAGTAAAGTATAATTTATACTGGTGGAAAGCTAAGAATATCCTTTAAAAACCCTTTTCATTTCATAATTTTTTGGTAAAAAAAATTCATTAGCCACATGGGCCATCATATCACTTACATATCACCACTTTTTGGCCCATCATGATCCTGCACATACCCTTTAAGCAAATACTGAAAATGCACCACACAACTTAGATAGGATCAAGAAGATACACTCTTTATCTGTCTTAGCATGATCACATCCTTTCAAATGTGATAGAATCAACTTTAACTATGCAAGGAAGTCGTAAATAGTTGGAAAGAGATTTGGAGAGAGAGAAGTGAGATAAACTTTGAGCTGCAATATCCTAAATTGATTGAGTTTTCTATACAACTCAACAAGCCTATCCCACACTTCACTAGCTTTGTACACTCTACAATAAGAAACAATAGATTATTTGAGATATGGGGGCCAATGAGTCCTCTCACCTCATCCATTTTTTTGTGATGGAAAAAATTCTCAAAGTACTTAGTGAGCCTAGGTTGTTCACCATCCAACATTTACCAAAGACCTCAAGATTGCAATAATTATGTCATCTTAAGCTTCCACATGTGATAGTTGTGTGAAGTTAGTGGGTCAATATTTGGTTCTAATATGGTGTGAAAATAAACACAGAAAGACCAATATGCACTTATATCACCCCCAAAATGAGTAAAACCAACAATGTGCAATTCCTCAAAACAAACTTTTTCCAAAAAAACACCAGATGGAGCAAGAAAATGACAAAAAAATTAGGCTACCAACTTGCAATTTGAGGCAAAAAAATTCAAAAAAAGAGTACCTCAATTAAGCTCTAATCATACCATGACCACAATCTTCCACCAACCTTTCCATGTAAGAAGAAGTCTCCCACATAGGCAGAAGTCTTGACACTATCCAACAAGAGATATAAATTCCACACACAAGCCTTAACACAAACTACATTGTTGGTGCCCCACAATAAAAGGAATAGTTTTAATGTACTCTTCACCAATGTGGGATTAAAATCCTATGTTCAAAGCCACACCTAAATGCATGGGCCCACCTCCAAAATGTCGAGTGCACTAAATATTTTAGGGAAAATTTAGAAAAAAATCCAACAATAATGAAAATACCCTCATGCAGGCCTTCAAAGAGATCTTTCATGCCTCAAATAGCCTCCTCAAATCGCTTGCCAAAGATGTGTCTTCAAGGACAAAAAACTTAAATTCCTAGCAAGAGATGCACCTCCATGAAGAAAACTCAAGCCTACAAATGCAAAAAATACAATGCCTCCAATCACTCGTGCTATAGAAGAAGGATGTAAAAAAAATCACAACCAAATATTTCTCCTTTGCAAAAGAAAATGTTGCCTCCTTCAACAAAAAAATGCACCAAGCTTCCAATAGAAAATTAATCAAATGCCAATAAATGGTGATTCAAATGCATAAGAGTTCAATAGTAGCCTGGTGCCACCAAAAAAAGGAAATTCATTCCTCCAAAGCTCTAGAAGTGTATGCCTTCAATGCACAGAATATCCTCCACCAATCAGAAAAGCCTCAATTCTTGCTTGGCAAAAAATCTCAACCTGGAAGGTGGTTGTTGTAGAACTACTCTGATACCATGTTGAAGCACCTAGGAGCAACTGCACACCAAAATAAACCTTCAAGAAAAGAGAGAAGCAACATGAGAAGTTATTTCACAAGAAGTGAAAAATAATGCATTGAGACCTAATGAAATACATAATGTACAAAGTGCCTTATAAAGGCATGAAAAATGCAATAGGTGTGAAAAATACCCAGCATTGGAAAAGACTACCTAAATAAACAAATGCAATATTAAGCCTAAGTAAACTTAAGAACTTGAAAAAAATTCATGCTAACAAATAAAAATAAATTATATAGATGGGCCACTAATTACCATGTTTGATTGGGGTAAGTGCAAGAAGTTGGGTTCACAAAGAGGGGAAGTTTCAGCCCAAAAAACATGTCTTGCATGAAACGCATATGTGTTTTCAACAAACACATACACATTATGGATCAAATACCTGATCCTAAATCCATCACGCGTATGCATTACGATTTGAGGACACCAACCTAAAACATGTACGCGTTCATAGCGCATACACGTTTCTAAAAACTATTTAAATTTTTAAGTAAGTGACTGTGAAAATCATTTTCACAGTCGAGTTTTGTGGGCTAGAAGGAGAAGCAGACCATGTATGCATTTTGGAGGGCTGGATTTTTCAAAATTTTCAGTGTCACCTCCTCTCGTCGACACACCTGACCTCAACAACCTCCAATTTGCTTGAATTCTACAATATTTCTGCATTATAATTGCTATTTAGTTATTTTTGTTTTATAATGGCGATTCAGTTATTTTTGTTTAGTTTGTTTTAATTTAATATATAATAGTTTTTAAACTGCATTTAATTAACCAAAAACATCAACGAAACAAACAACATAAAATTCTAAATCGAAAACCAAAAAAAAAAACCTAAATTCGACACAGTTAATTTTGAAATTTGAAAACCCTAAACCCTTATGTTCTAAAACACTAATTTACCCACATCGTTAATCCTTGGACCTAAACCCTAGAAAACATAAACTAAAACCTTAGAAAACGTAAACTAAAACCCTAGAAAGCATAAACTAAAATTCTATTTGTATGTTAAAATTAGGTTAAGGCTAGGGTACAATTAGGGTTTGGCTTAAACTTTAATATATATTATAGTTAGATTTCAAAATTACAATTAGGGTTATGATTAGGTTTACTTGTTTAATATTAAAGAACTCAATTACCTGCTTCTAGGGTTCAATTAAAGTTGGAGTTCAAGTAGGGTTAAAATTCATTCTAGGGTTAGGGTTCTAAGATAAATATTTGGGTAAGGGTTGAGGTTAGGGTTTGTATTCAACTAGGTTTAGAGTTATAGTTATATTTTTATTAGGGTTAGGGTTAGGATTATGAAATTATGAATTAAAATTTAAGATCAAGGTTAGGGTTGGAGTTAGAATTAGCCTATTCAATTAGTGTAGGGTTCTAGGGTTGGGGTCAAAATTAAATTAAGAGTCTAGGGTTAAATGGTTGTAATTTTGGTGAGAGTTAAACATTCAATCAATATTTAATTAGGGTTATGATTAAAAGGTTTATATGCATTTAGGGTTAGTGTTCAACTAAGGTTATGATACCTGATTTAATTACAATTAGGGTTAGAGTTCAAGTTAGAATTAGTGTGATAGAAATTCTAATATAAGGCAACATATCCCTAGATGAAATCATATTTAAAAAAATTTCTCATCTATATCCATTAAATTTTTTATCTTAAACTTGAAAAATAAATCTATTAGCAATGTCTTCTTGAACTGAATTCTGCAATTTTGCATCTCTAACAATTTTTTTTCTAATCTATTTTTTAACATGTTCTTCTTCAACTTGTTCTTCTATGTGTTCTTGAATTTTTTCTTAAACATATTCAAGTTGTCTATATAAGCATATTCAATATGTTCAACTTGTTCTTAAACTAGAACACAACTTAAGAGGATGTAACAAATTCATTTACAAATACATATGCACACATGCATACAATTTAAATCAATATATATTAAAATATCCTTGAAAAAATATATCATGTGCATATATATTGGGCCCATTACACCCTAAATCATAGAGAATTTCCCTCAATTTTTTTATGATGTTTGTAAAGGTTGTTCTATTCTAGGGTTTTGTTGTCATTAAAATCCGTACTCTAGTAGTTTTTTAGTTTTGAAACTATGTGTTTGAGCCAATATCCCTGTACTTAGGTACCTAAGGTTTTGGATGGTTTCATAAGAATTTAAAAATCATGAATACTAGTGGAATTTTTTAAAACACATAGGGTTTTAGTCTTATTTCTTCAATTTATGTTTCTCACAATCTTAGTTTTCAAAGAGTTTATTTACAAACTTATATACCAATGGGGTCTTTAGGTGTGATCAACAAAGTTTATTTTTAGTAGTGATAATTGTGAGGTATCACAAGACAATGCATTTCCCTCAATTTGTTATAGCAACCACAGATTTTTAGTCATAACATATTGAATTTTAATTTCCTTCACTCTTGATTCAACATAATCTAGGTCGATTGTTACCATTTTGTCAAAAGGGGTCCTAGAACATCAACTTATAGATTTTCCTTCATTATTATGACTCAAAATTTTTAAAAAAATCAAGAAATTAAAATGTATAAATCTAAATTCTATAATTGGTGAAGGATTGGGTTGCAAGTTCTTGGATTTGACCCTGCTGAATTGGTAGTTTGGCTTCCTTATTTCTTGCATAATTATTACTTTTAATCACTATAATTTTAATTTATTTGCATCCTTTAGTTTCATACTATACTATTTAATAATTTATTATTAAAATAATATAATTCTGATACCTTTTATGTCTCTCATATGAACAATATTTTGTGTTCTATGCTAACTCTTATTATCATTTCTCCTTTTCAAATAACATGATTCCCATGTTTCTCTTATTAGATGTTTAAATGTATCCTTAATATGTTTAAATGTATCCTTATAACCAATTTTTTTAATTTCTAGATCTTAATGGTTATTGTTATTCTCATATACATATATAGTTCAAAATCCCCAAATCTTGAAATAGATGTCTACAAACTTATATGTATACATCATGAGCCATATAATACTATCTATCAACCCTAAACCATAAAACCTAGATATCTTTTTGACTATATGTAAACTCCAAACCATACATAATCACATATCATTAATCAAGAAAACCCTAGACACTAAACCCTAAATTCTAAAATATGATCACAAACCCTTACCCAAAACTCAAATTGTAAACCACAAACTTGATATTTTCAAAACTTGTACAAACTTAAATTAGAAACTGTAATGTGTACATGCTATGGATTTTTAATGAACCCTAAACCATTAATCCATATAGATTTGTTATTTTAAGCATCTCATGAACCCTAGAAACCCTAAACCCTAAACCATGTTACCTAAATCCTAGGAGTTGAACCCTAAACCAGTACTTTGTCTCATCTTCATTCCCCTCGAGTGCAACAACAACATACACATGTCCTACAAAAATAGATAAAAAATTCAATAAAGAGCACGACTTATATTTAATTCATGTATATACACATGTATACATATAAAAATCATCTCAATAAATAATGTACCTTCATGTACAAGATCAGAAACATGATCATAATCATCTGATGTGAACGCTTGATTATCTTCAATTATTGCTCCATGTTGAACATGTGTTGATGTAGGTGTTAAGGCTCTTTGTTGCCATTGTTCAACCCATTCCATATTTTCACAAGCCTCCCAATCACTTGCAATACAAAATTGACAAAATCATGCCAACCCCCTTGTCCATATTGTCCATGTGTTTGCATTCGAACTCTTAAATGAATGGCATTTTGCAGATCCATTAATTGTTTCACAATCTTGTCGAGAACAAATATCATTTTTTTAAACTAACCAAAAGAAGCGGTGAATTATTGAGCTCTCACTTACTGTTGTAGATAATTTTGTATTGCACCAATCTACAATTGCACATGCATCTCTAAATTTTGCAGCATCCTCAAATTTTAGTTGCTCTCTAGCAAGAGCTCTTTTCACACATGCACATTCTCCATCGTGTTCTTCCTTACCATGACCAGCTTCAAAAAAACTCCATATGTGCTGGATATTATTTTCCTTATGAACTCTACATAACCAATAAAACATCCTAGCATTTTTGAATTGACCCGTGCAATTATCTTACCATATGAGATGTTCTAGCAATTGAATTCCTCTTTCTTTTAAATTTTTGTAAAATATATCAAAACAATATTGAACAAACTCAGATGAATGTAATCGATTATCACTTACATAAAAATGGTACTCTCTCAAAAAAATTGTATTATCTTCTCTACTATCATCTGCATGTCTTTAAACAATATGAACAAAAATAACTACTTGCACTAAACCATAATACTGTGATTGAATTTCTTCTTGTGGAGCAAGAGTATAATTTTCAGCAAAATCAACAACTGACAATATAGTTCCAATTGGGAATGTGTTTTTACATAAACAAAATTGATTATAAAGCCAATGAGCATACTGAGAGTGTTGAACATATTTAGGTACAATCTTATCTTTGAATTCTCTAATAAATGCATGAAAACTAATTTTTTCCATAATTAGCTCACAACGTTTTCCATTTTTTCCATATTTTAAAGAATTCTCAACATTTTTTAAATTTTTTTACATCTACTAATTGCTGCTCAAATTCATTTAAACTACTTTCATGCACACATTCTCCTAATAATGAAAATTTAGCACATCTATCACATTCTCTAGAGATACATGATTTTAAATAAAATAAGTTTCCATTAGAGGGTTCACAAAACAAACCTGATATAAAATATTTGATTCTTTCAGGTGGCATATTAATACCAAAAATCTCTTGCATAATTTGGTTAACATGCAAAGTGCATTGTATATATCGAAAACTATCATAATAATAATGAAATTATACATGAGTCTTACAACAACAAGAGATTTGTTGCTTATTAATTCTAACATACCAAGGTTTACACTTTTCGAATGATCTTTGACTTATTTTAATAATCAATGGTAAGATTGAAGCATGTAAATTTTTTTTATATAATCTAGTTTGAGTCATATCTAAGAGATGCTTTGGATGAGGTAAACAAATTTTGGAACCCACCCTTAATTTTAAGACATCTCTAATGGTAGGTGATACTCTTGTATTATCATGCCAAAATTTATTGATTAAAGATTTAATTTCATTAGTTACTTTCATGTATGATATTGGGAGTCTACCACTAAAACTCCAACATTAATTTTAACTGGATCATTTTCAATATTTTCTCTTCTTTTAGCAGCTCTAATCAAAGTTTTAGGATTTAATTTTATACATTTACTAATCTTACTTAACATTCTTTTATTTGAAGTTACTTTATCAACTAAAGTAGTTGTTATTGCATGAAGAGCCACATTTTTATCTTTAGATCGACTTTTCTTTTTTGGTTTTACAAAAATACCTAATTTTTTCATCACTTTTCTCATTTTCCACATTCTCATCAATTGCACCATGAGTTGACATTGGAATCTTAATTTCTTTCTATAAATTTTTTTTTTGTATATTTTATTTCCATAAGTTCTAATTTGTCTCCAAGAAACTTTACCACGAAGGTTATCTAACACATCTTTTTCAATTGTAAAACAAACATTTTCACCTTCATCCATACAAGGGGTTTCATTTTCATTCACACAAGGGGTTCCATTTTCATTTTAAAATATAAAAAGGATTTCATTCTCATTTTCATCAATATGATGGATTTGATTAACATTTGCATTCTCATAAGATATATTTTCATCATTTTTTTGTTTTTGCATTCTTTCAACCCTAGAATTATTGATATCATCAATGGTGTATCCAGCTTCATTTAAACAAGCAAAATCAATATTATCAAGACTTGGGTTTGAAAAAATACCTGGAGAGATTGTTTGAATAGGTGCATTTTCCATATCATTGGGAGGTGGATTTGAAGACATACACGAAGTTGTTTGCATAGGTACTATTTCCATATCATTCAAAGTTGAAGTTGAAGACATAGTTGAGTTTGTCTCCATAATTGCATTTTCTTCTATATTCACCATCTCCACATTTGCATCATCTACATTCATTTCATCATTCATGACTTTCTGTTCAACATTCATTGAACTAGATGCTTCCAAATTTTTCATTTCACGAATTCTTTCTCTTCTATTATTTTATCTTTTTGCCTCCATATCTTTATTTGCTTGAATTTCTTCGGGTGTCATTGACTTTCTACACTTTTTTCTTTATCTTTGCTTTGATCCCATGGTTACCAAACCATTTTTGATGAAAAAAAAAAATGATTTAATTGTAACCAATTTTCAAATTTTCATCTCCTTCAAATATTCAAATAACACATTGTACTATGAAGATCCTTTCTTCTTTGAACTTTGAAGTACACAAAAATATCATGAATACATCCAAAAACTCTCTTTTTTGAATCTTCATGTAAATTATTCTTGTACTTGATTCCACTTTAGAAAATTCAACCTGCACTTGAATTTTCAACCAATTTGCAATAGAATATGCCCTGCACAAGACAAATTTGCAATAAAAAATGCAGAAAATGGAGCTTTCGGGTCGTACTGTAGAAAAAGAATGTTGCAGGAAAAACGTGTTGTACTAGAAAATTTCAAATCATGGAAAAATGACTATATCAAAAATGCGCACATGTTATGAAACACATATGCGTTCTGAAATTAGAGAGTGTATGCGTTACCTTTACCCAACGGGTAAAAACATAATGTGTATGCATTATGAAACACGTATGCCTTTCATTTAAATAACGTGTACGCATTTCAGTAACACATACACGTTATTTAAAAATTTATTTCCCAACCCGCCTACAGCCTTGGTTTTAGGCTCAGAAAAGGCTTGGCAATTTGAGTCTTAGCCTTTGACCTACAACTAAAAAACTAAGGCAGACTGAAGAAGAATGTTCAACTTTGGCAATATGGCTGATGATTTTTTTTTTGAATCAATCTATAAAATTAAAACCCATTACAAAACACGATGTCTAGTTTTTAAATATATAATTTTTTAGCTAATTTCAAAGCAAACTAGTCCTTAAACTTGAAATATCAGACTTTTGTTTTTTTTTAATAATTTTTTTTTGGTTAATGTTTTTGTAAAAAAATTATATGACATCAATCTTCAGACAATTCTCTACACAATGAAAAAAAAAATTCAAAAAATGTTTAGTTTAGGTCAAATTATGTTGTTCGTACATGTTGATTTTTAAAAACAACAATTAAGGCCAATAAAAATTTAATAATAAAAAAAATATTCAACAAAAAATTACAAAAAAACATTCCTCATCAATCTTCATGTTGTTAGCTCTCTTTTCCCAAAAGGAATTAGCAAAATACTTTTATTTGAGTCAAAACATGAAGTCCATACACGTGCATGGTATGGTAAAAAAACAGGGACTTTTAAAAAGTGGTTTTCATAGATCCTTATCAATATTTAATTTCTACAATCTGGGTATTTGAATAATTTACATATTTATAAACTAGATTCAAAATTCAAACTTTCATATTACTGACTTTTTTAAAAATTCATTGTGTAAGTGCCTCAAATTTTCAGTCCAAGTGTGAAAATTTCTGAAAAACAGCAAAAACACTTCCACTTTTTGAGCTTTTTGTGGACCCAACTTCTTGCATTAGCCCATTGCAATATATTATATTTTTAATTTTTCCTAAATTTTATGTTAATTTTAAAATTAAATTACATGTAAAATTATCCTCACATACTGAAAAGTTAATGTGTAGCACGATGTCTCTTTTTCTTATGCTTTGATAGATTTCAACAAAATAAAGTTGTCAAGGTGAAAAAATCTTTTCGTGATTTTTTAAAAGGATCAACAATAAAGAATGACCATCTTTGTCTCCATCTCCATCTCTATCTCTATTTTCCTCTTTATCTCTCTCCACCATATCTCTCTATTTATCTCTCCTTGCATCTTTGTCCCTCTCTTCTCTATCTTTCCCACTATATCTACCTCCCTCTCTCTCTCTCTCTCTCTCTCTCTCTCTCTCCCAATTGCAATCTCTGTATATATCTCTACTTGTTTATCCTCTATCTACTTCTCACCCTCCCTGTCTATATCTATCTCCAAATATATCTCTATCACACATATACACACACACCCTATTTCTTCCTTCCTATCTCCATCTCTATATCTCACTCGGTCACTCACACACACACAAACACACACCTTGTTTCTACCTCCCTATCTCTATCTCTATATCTCTCTTTCCCCTCTCTATACATCTCTCTCCATTACTTGTTTCGATCACCTCCTTTATCTCTCTCTCTGCATGTATATATATAAATATATATCCCTCTCTACCTATCTCTATATCACTTCCTAGATCTTTATCTTACTATATCTCCATCTCCACCTCTCTCATTGTCTCCCACTTTCTATCTCTATTTCTCCCTCTCCCTCTTCCTCTCTCCCTTTCTCTCTCCCTATCTATATATTTATCTCTCTCTCATTTACTCTATATTTCTCATATTTGTGATTCATCCCTCTCTCTACCTCTCTCTCTATATAGCATTGCTTATATCCATATCTTTCTCTCTCAATATCCCCTATCTCATTATGTCTTTTTTTCTATCTATCTCCCCCTCTCTCATTGTGTCTTTATTTCTATCTCTATTTCTCCCTCTCTCCATCTCTCCCTCTCACTCCCTCTTTTTATATCCCTCTAATTCACCTCTCTCATCTCTCCATTTTTGTCCCTCCATCTACTTCCTCTATCTATTTATATAAATCTATATTCCCCTCTTTATTTCTCTTTATCTCACCTCTCCCCCTCCATCCATCCCCCTCTCTCCTCACTCTATCTCTTTTTACCCATATCATTCATTACATCAATCTCCCACTATCTCTCTATCTCTTTCCGTAGCCATCTCTATCTCTCTAAATCTCTCTCTATCTATATCTCTCCTTCTCTCCTCCCTCTCCCTCTCCCTCTCCCACTCCACTAGGCTCTCTCTATATTGAGCCATCTCTCCCTCTTTCCCATCTCATCTTCTCTCTCTACCTATCTCTTTCTCTCCCCCCTCTTGACTCTCTCCCTCCACCTATCTCTATCACTCCTCTACTTATCTCTGTCCATCTCTCCCACTCTCCTCTCTCACTCCTCTACCTACCTATCTCTCCCCTTTTCCCCATCCCTCTCTCTATCTCTCCCTCTCTATCTCTCTACATCTCTCCCTCCCTCCCAATCCCCCTATCTATTTGTCTATCTCTACCAAGCTCTCTCCATTTATCTTCCCATATATCTATATCACTCTTTATCTCTCTTTCAATATACCTCTTTCTCTCTCTCTCTCTCCCCCTTATTTCTCCATCCATCTCTCAATATCTCCCTCATTCCATCTATATCTTCAACTTTATCTCTCTTTTTCTCATAATCCCTGTCCCCCTCTCTCTATATCTCCTTATATCTCTATCTCTTTGTCACTCTATTTCACCATCTATGTTTCTACTTATCTTTCCCTCTCCCTATTCCTTTCAATCTCTCTTCCTCTTGATCTCTCCCTCTCTATCTATAGAGATATTTATCTCTTCCATCTCTATATATCCATCTCTCATATCTCTAATTAATACATTATCACTCTCTCTCATTCTCTCCATATCCCTCTCCCTCTCCATCTCCCTCTCCATCTCTATCTCCATCTCTATCTTACTCTTTATTTATATCCCTTATCTCTATCTTTTTACTCCCTCCTCTCTCTCTCTTCCCCCATCTATCTTTCTCCCCTCTCTCTCTTCCTATTGCAAAAAAAATATGAGCTTGTTGATAGTGGAGCCAACTTGTCTTCCTATTTTAGAGGTTTTTGTTTTGCTCATGTTTGCATCCTTGTAAGTGGATGCATAGTTGATTTAAAGCTACCACTTCTCCATTGAAACCTTTGTTACAGAAAAATAATTTTCTAAATGGACTACCAACTGATCTTGTGTACTACAAAATTTATGCAAGCAATAGATTAAAAAAATTCCTAATTAACCTTCTAGATCTCTTTGGTATACCCATTGCACAACTAGGTGCAATTGCTAGTGTTTATAAGATTTTATTTCCAAACATAAAGTTAATATAACAAGGCGAAATAGCGTGAATAGGCTTGAAACATGTAATATGATGAATATTTAACGTTCAAATCCTCCATAGAAAATTCACATTGTAGTCATTGTCTAATTGGTATGACAATCCCTCCTTACGACGAAACCCAGTAACAGACATTGACATTGAAGCTTCTTCCCTGTAAGTTCCCGTATGTTCTAGATCGAAAGGCTTCTTGCCCATAGGTTTTGGATAAAGCCACTTAGAGATGGATAAACGAAGGCCCATGTAAGTCCAAAATAAAGTAATTTCTGCTTATCGAAATTGTTAGAAACAAAGCTTGGCACATGCTATGGGTATTTTATTGAAATAATGAATAGTTCTGAAATTAAAAAACATGGATATAAATTGATCTACGCTATTCTTGCAGCAGGGAGTAGCACCAATTCATCCACCTCCTTTATTTGAGGATTGCTACATTTAAAATAATTACCTTAATCTAAACCTTAATCTAAGCTAAAGAGGACCTCTCGGAGTATCTCCAAAAGAAAAGAAAACAAAAGAAGAAACAAAATAAAATTACCTTAATTATGTCGTATTTTTCGAAAGGACAGCTGATAGATACTGTTCAAAAGAGAATGGATATTTTGGAGTGTTGTGGATGCAGGTGTTTGACTTACAAGCATAAATAAATTAGTAAGTTTCGCGTGAACACAAAAATTAAAATCCTATTCTTCCATCCTTATCCCGGCCATTACGGTAATGCGCCATAAAATAATTGCTCAGAATCCATCGAAAAGCACAATTGACTATCTTAACAGATCAAAGAGATACAGCGTTTGTTGAGAAATATGTCTCAACCTTGCAAGCCTTTTCCAGGAAAATTACAGAATTTGTTTGTGGCAGTTTTCCACATGTTTATGCATTGGAAAAAGGTGTATGAGTTGTTAAGAGGTGGCTTGTCCTTAGTAGAATATAGGAGGGCCATTTTTAGAGCATAGTTAATTTGTTTTATGTCTTTGATGGGGATCTAAACTAGAGGACAAAATTATGGACGGGATTACTATTTTAACCTGGTTGTTTTTCCATCTTGGAAATGTAAATGTCAAAAATGGGCAACATGTGGCATGGTGGTTAAGCCCATTGTTTGGTAAAACCAAAAATGGTTTCCAGGTTGTAAATCACTATATAAGGAGGGCTTGGGGAGGAGTTTACATAATGGAGTTTTGTTTGCAAGGCTGGGTGCTAGAAGGATGCTAGTGGTGTCTCTCCAAGCTTGAGTTGAGGTGATGCTCTTGTAAGAACTTGCATTGCAAGTGTATTGTAATCTTCTTTGATTTGATAATACATTATGCAGGTTTTAGAGGGTGGGATTTTTCTCCCATAAGGGTTTTCCCCATGATAATCATAGTGTTATGTGTTTATGGTTATTTCATTTATACTCTTGAATGTGTTTATTTGAATTGTTGTAATACTTTATATTGAAATTTGCATATTCGTTCTCTCAAGATTAGCGTAGGAAGAGATTCCGCACACCTTTGCTTCCTTACAAGTGGTATCAGAGCCTGGTCAGTTTTGGTTCTGTTTGTTGGGTATAGGGTTTTTTGAGCTAATCAAGGTTTGAGTGGGAGCTTGTGTAGAGTATTTCATTTTTTGTATTGCAGGATTGTAAAGATGGCAAGCATGTCGGGGAGGATTGATGTAGAAAAGTTTTCTGGCACAAACTTTGAGATGTGGAAGCTGAAGATGGAAGATCTGTTGATTGATCGGGATCTATGGGATGCGGTGGATGAGAATAACCTAAGGCCTACAGATCCGACTTTAGCTGCACAATATGATGTGATGGACAGAAAAGCTAAAGGTCTCATAAGATTGTGTCTTGCAGACTCAATTCTGATTAATGTGCATGAAGAGTCTACCGCGAAGAAGCTTTGGAAGAAGCTAAGTGAGATCTATCAAGCGAAATCACTTGTTAACAAGATTTTCTTGAGGAAGAAATTGTATTCCTTGAGAATGGAAGAAGGTGGACGAATTCCTGAGCATCTGGAAAGTTTCAATATGTTGGTGACTCAGTTGACCTCAGTTGGGGTAGCGATGGATGAAGAAGAAAGGTGCCAAATCCTACTATGTTCATTGCCAGATTCATGGGACAACCTTGTCATGGCCATAGGGAGCACTTCTATTGTCTTGAAGATGGAGGATGTTGTTGGTTCTCTACTTTTTGAGGAGATGAGAAGGAAGGTCTCTCTGAATACTAAAGAGGCTTTGAGTGTTCGAGGAAGACCAAAGGAAAGAGGCAAGAACGAAAAGCAGCATGGCCATTCTAAGTCCAAGAATAAGGGGAGATCAAAATCCCCTGGTAAGTCCAAGGTGATATGTTGGAATTGTGGTAAATATGGGCACTTCCGAAAGGATTGCAAAGAGGAAAAGAAGAAGAAGAAAAAGAAGCAAGATTCTGATTCTGAGTCTGAGAAGGAAGATGGAGACGCTTTTATCGCAGCCTTGGCCACTCATGCAAGTGATAATGTGTGGTTAATAGACTCAGGTGCATCTTTCCACATGACTCCTAATAGAAACTGGTTTAGTAAGTATGAAAATTTTGATGGTGGTAAGGTATATTTGGGTGATAACTCTATTCTTGATATTGTTGGCCATGGAAGTATTCGTGTAAAATTTTTTGATGGTAGAATTAGAAGATTTGATGGTGTCTTGCATATCCCGGGACTAGCAAGAAATTTGTTATCTGTTAGTAAACTAATAGATGTGGGTGTGCATGTACAGTTCTCTGAAGCAGGTGTGAAAATGGTAAGAGGTGCTATGGTAATAGCAAGAGGAAGCAGATTGGGTACATTGTACCAGCTTGATGCATGCACAGTTGAGTGCAATAGTACTTCTGATAAGATTGTGAAAAAGACTACTCTGTTGGAAAAGGAGAGGTTTTCTCTTTCAACAAATGGTTGTGGTTTTTGGGTACCTAAGGGTGCTCTGTCTACTGAATCAAAGTTGCTTGCAGAGAAGACCATGCTATGGCACCAAAGACTTGGCCACATAGGTGAGAAGGGTCTACGGACCTTGAAAAATAAGAATCTTGTTGATGGGTTAAATGATTGCAATCTTGAATTTGATTTTTGTGAGCATTGTATTTATGGAAAACAAAATTGCATTCAGTTTTACTCCAGTTCTCATAAGTCTTCATGTATATTGGATCTGATCCATTCAGATGTATTTGGTCCAGTTGATGTTCCTTCTATTGGTAAATCAGTTTATTATATCTCTTTCATTGATGATTTCAGTAGAAGAACATGGGTTTATTTTCTTAGGAGTAAAGCTGAAGTTTTCAGTCATTTCAAAGAATTTAAAGCAATGGTAGAGTTACAGACTAGAAAGAAAATAAAATGTTTGAGAACTAATAATGGCGGTGAATATTGCTCTAATGATTTTGATACATTTTGTAAAGATTGTGGTATTAAAAGACAGAAGACAACTCCGTATTCTCCACAACAGAATGGAGTTGCAGAAAGAATGAACAGGACCTTGATGGAGAAGGCTAGGAGTATGTTGAGTGGTGCTGGACTAGAACAAAAGTTCTGGGCTGAAGCTGTAGCCACTGCCTGCTACCTGATAAACAGGTCTCCTACGTCAGCTCTTGTTGATAAAACGCCAATGGAAGCATGGTCGGGCCACAAGCCTTCACTTAGACATCTGAGAGTTTTTGGTTGTGAGGCATATGCTCATGTGCCAAAGGAGAAGCGGACAAAATTAGATAACAAAGCTGTTAAATGTATTTTCATCAGATACAGTTATGGTGTGAAAGGATACAAGCTTTGGGATCTTGTTGCACAAAAGGTATTTTATTCCAGAAGTGTTATTTTTAGAGAAACTAAGCCTTCTTTTGTTACAGCGCAGCCAAAACAAATAGAAGAAAAGGAAGATGTGATTCAACTACCTGCTACACCAGAGAAAGTTGAATCGAGGCCCTTAGAAAGACAAGAAGTCGAGGAGAGCTCTACGAGTTTTGAATCATCAGAGGAAGAAGAGGTACCTGAATATGAACCTGATAATGAACCAGATCTTGCTCAAAGGTCTACTAGACAAAGGAAACCACCTAAAAGGTATGGGTATTCTCCTGATGATTGGAGGTGTATATTTGCTTTGAATGCTAACATTGATGAACCAAGATCTGTAGAAGAGGCTCTTGGTATGAATGATTCAGAGTCCTGGAAAATAGCCATGGATGAAGAGATGGCAGCTCTTAAGAGGAATGATACATGGGACCTTGTACCATTGCCTGAAGGACGGAAACCTGTTGGTTGTAAATGGGTGTTCAAAAAGAAGATGGGTTCAGATGGAAGCATTGAGAAGTACAAAGCGCAATTGGTTGCTAAGGGTTACTCCCAGGTTGACGGGGTAGATTATGGTGAGATTTTTTCTCCTGTAGCCAAAATGACATCCATTCGATTTTTGCTTTCTATTGCAGCAGCTTATGATCTAGAGATTGAACAAATGGAGGTGAAAACAACTTTCCTTCATGGAGACTTGGAGGAAGAAATTTATATGACACAACCAGAGCACTATGTGGTAAAAGGTAAAAGTCATTTGGTCTGTAAGTTGAAGAAATCCTTGTATGGTTTAAAACAGAGTCCTAGGATGTGGTACCAGAATTTTGATACATATGTGTTGAACTTGGGATTTGTGCGATCTAAATCTGATCATTGTATATATTTCAAATCTGATGGTGATCGTTTCCTGGTTATTGCCTTATATGTCGATGACATGTTATTTATTGGCAAAGGAAAAGGTTTGATAGTAGAATTAAAATCTCAACTCTCAGCGAAGTTTGAAATGAAAGATCTTGGTGTAGCAACGTACATTTTGGGAATGGAGATTGTAAGAGATAGACAAAATAGAAAGCTTTGGCTAGGCCAGAGTAAGTATGTTGGTACTATTTTGAAAAGATTCAATATGCAGGATTCTAGACCATTGAGTGTTCTTGTTATGATGGGAATAAAGCTTTCTATTTCATAGTGTCCTACATCCCCATTAGAGATGGAAGAGATGAGTCGAGTACCATACCAGAGTGCTGTTGGAAGTTTGATGTATGCTATGGTTTGTACAAGACCAGACATTACCCAAGCAGTGGGAGTACTTTCTTGTTACATGTCTAATCCAGGAAGAGCACATTGGGATGCAGTTAAAAGAGTTTTCAGATACTTGCGGGGTACCTCAGAGTACTCTATATGTTTTCATGGAATAGGAAACAAGCATTCCTTGGATATTCAAGGCTATGTGGATTCAGACTGGGCGGCTGATGTTGATAGAAGAAGATCCACCAGTGCATATGTGTTTACATTATTTGGTGGTGCAATTAGTTGGATGAGCAAGCGACAGGCTGTGGTTACCTTGTCCACTACAAAGGCAGAGTATATGGCATCTACTCATGCCTATCAGGAAGCCATTTGGCTTAAGAGATTGTATTCAGATATAGAGTTCAAACAGGGTACAGTGACAATTTATAGTGACAGTCAAAGTGCAATCTGCCTGGCGAAGAACCCGACTTTTCATGCCAGGACCAAACACATTGATGTACAATATCATTTTGTGAGAGATATGGTTGAGGATGGCAAGGTGAAGTTGGAGAAGGTAGACACTTTGGTGAATGTTGCTGATGCATTAACTAAACCTGTGAGCACAGAGAAGTTCAGATGGTGTTCAGAGTCTATGGGCCTTTCGGCCCCTAGCAATTAAGTCCATGATATTTTGGATCCCCTAACTCTTGCAAGGTGTTCGACAAGTGGGAGATTGTTGAGAAATATGTCTCAACCTTGCAAGCCTTTTCCAGGAAAATTACAGAATTTGTTTGTGGCAGTTTTCCACATGTTTATGCATTGGAAAAAGGTGTATGAGTTGTTAAGAGGTGCCTTGTCCTTAGTAGAATATAGGAGGGCCATTTTTAGAGCATAGTTAATTTGTTTTATGTCTTTTATGGGGATCTAAACTAGAGGACAAAATTATGGACGGGATTACTATTTTAACCTGGTTGTTTTTCCATCTTGGAAATGTAAATGTCAAAAATGGGCAACATGTGGCATGGTGGTTAAGCCCATTGTTTTGTAAAACCACAAATGGTTTCCAGGTTGTAAATCACTATATAAGGAGGGCTTGGGGAGGAGTTTACATAATGGAGTTTTGCTTGCAAGGCTGGGTGCTAGAAGGATGCTAGTGGTGTCTCTCCAAGCTTGAGTTGAGGTGATGCTCTTGTAAGAACTTGCATTACAAGTGTATTGTAATCTTCTTTGATTTGATAATACATTATGTAGGTTTTAGAGGGTGGGGTTTTTCTCCCATAAGGGTTTTCCCCATGATAATCACAGTGTTATGTGTTTATGGTTATTTCATTTATACTCTTGAATGTGTTTCTTTGAATTGTTTTAATACTTTATATTGAAATTTACATATTCATTCTCTCAAGATTAGCGTAGGAAGTGATTCCGCACACCTTTGCTTCCGTACAACGTTCAGTTATAGAATACATTTTTATATTTCTAATTTGAAGCCACATAGTTAACTATATAAGGCTGTCAAATCAATCCACCAGTCAATTAATTTCACATAATATTTCAAAGAAATAAATAAATTTGTAAAATTAATCATATCTCGCCCACTCCTATTTAAATCCATACACAAAAGAAAAATTGTCAACAATCAATAAAGTTATCAAAGATCATATAATTCATCCACAAATCCATTTCACATTCAAATTAGAACATATTCAAAATAGACAAATGAAGCCATTGACATAGTGGCCTTACCTATTGTGTTTATATCTATACACGTTTGAGAGGTTGATGTAGGAAAAATTATTTCCTTGTAATGAATTGATAACACATTAAGTTATTTATATATGTCACTTGATCATAAATATTTAGGAACAACAAATTAGGCATTTATCCATTAAACAAGGTGAAAAGAAAAAAATGTTTGTTTAGAGATGAGCCCAAAATCAAAGGAATAATCTACAACTATGAATTAATCTTAGATCTATAAATTTATATCCTCTAACAAAATACAAAGTCATTATAGACACACCCAAAAATTAGTGATAGAGTTATTTTTCAAGCATACAACAATCTCATAACAAAAAATTATATAGAAGTATTCGATCTTTGATTATAAAGTTATGTACATTTATTACCACATTACTTTCCTAAAATAGCTACAATAGTTAAATCAAAGTATAATGAAAAATAGCAATAAATAATCTTTGTTAATTTATGCTTCTATACATATGACTAATTAATTAGCATATACTGAACATAAGGAAAGTATGTTTTTTGTTACAAAAGTTTACATTTTAAATTAATAAAACTAAATGATAAGTCAAAAATAACTTTAATAGAATAAATCTTTCCAAGGCTTCCTTAACTTAAGCTAGTATCTATTTTTTAGGTTATTTTTTAAATGTCAAGGATAATTAAATTCAAAAAAATGTTAGTTCTTATATTACTATAGAACAAGTAGACACAAAACTATTACATGAATATACATTATTTAGAAATGGTAAAAAACATATAAGTACTTTTTAAAAAAAAGGTCAAGATATTCAAGTTTATGAGTAAGTAAAATGATTTAAACTTTTGTTTTGTTATGAAACATAGGACAATAATATTATGATAGATTACAAGATGAATCATTGAATGTTCTTACTATATTTCATAGCTATGAAACTAACATAGGTGTTTGTACCACTGATCAAATCAACAAGTCCAACATGTGTGTGTTTAACCAACAAACCATGTTCATCTCTATTATATAAAATTGGTTGTATTTAGAATTTATATTGAACTACATGATGCCCTCTTCTTTTTCTTATCTCTTCCTCATTTTCCATGTTTCTCCTTGTGAAAATAAAATTGTTCCAAAATAATCTAAAAACTTCTCCAAAATCCCAACTAAACATACGAAGTGAACAAAATCTCCTCATAAATGTTCTCCAACCCATTTTTGATTTCAAGAATACCATGAGATTTCTTCCTCACCATTTTATCTTGCTGTTGTTTATAAATAAACTTGTGGATGAGTAGTTACAACCCAAACAATAAAATAAAATAAAATAAAAAGAAAACTATCACAAATGTACACAATAGACTGATAAACTTTAGAAAATGATAAAATATATAGATTTCATTGATTTTTCTGAATTCATGAAGATGGAGGATTTATGAAAAGCCTCAAATTTTTACAATTATTAATGTTTCGAAATCACTGTAATTTATTTTAATCATTCATTCATTAATATATTTATTTATATATTAAAAAAACACTTCTTAAACAAAACTTTGAATAATATAACGTATGCTAGCAGCGGGAAGCTTCTTATCTTGACTTTGTTTCAGTCAAGAAAAGGTTACCGGAGGCGCACGAAACCATTGGCATTGCTTATAACTAAAGTTATTATTAAACAATTCTACAATCTCTTGGTAAACTGAACAAATCACTTGCAGTTGTAAAACAGCTTGCTTGTACTGCTGAAAGTCCGGAAGCTGAAGAATGGCTCAAAGGTAGCTGACGTGTATCCCTCATCTTTACCGCTCACTCCCTATTGAAAATCTCATAACGCTTATAAATAGCGGCGACGTTGCATATAATTTGCAAACCAAACGATCAAGTGAAAACTTCAGCCATGGCAAAATGCGCGAGGATTTTAGTGTTAATGATGGTGACGTTGATATTAGTAGGAGAGATGCATTTTGGCTCGGCACAGCAGTCTGGATCCGTTGATTCTATAATCACCCAGGTGTTCTTTAACCGTATTAAGTCAGGAATTTCTGCTTCTTGTAAGGGAAAGAACTTCTACACTTACGATGGCTTTATCCGTGCAGCAAAATCCACAGATTTCTCTGGTTTTGGCACCACGGGATCTCTTACAGTTCGCAAGAGAGAGCTTGCTGCTTTCTTTGCCAACGTGGCCCATGAGACTGGAAGTATGCAAATATTAGTACACTATCTCTATCTGTATATACATGATATAATCTAACCCAAGTACACTATCTCTATGTGTATATACATGATATAATCTAACCCAAGTATACTATCTCTATCTGTATATACATGATATAATCTAACCCAATACGTTTTATTTGCAGGTCTTTGCTATGTGGAAGAAATTATAGAAGCTACCTACTGCCAACTTTCCACAATATATCCTTGTGCGAGTGGCAAGCAATACTACGGACGGGGACCTCTTCAGCTAACTTGGTAAGCTTGTTTATTTGTAACATCTAGATACTAATCATTCTCCAACACTCACTAATAGGTGAGTTGTATTGTGTGGCAGGAACTACAACTATGGAGCAGCGGGAAAATATCTGGGACTTCCGTTGCTGAAAAACCCAGATTTGGTGGCCCAAAAGCCAGACGTTGCCTTTAAGACGTCACTGTGGTTTTGGATGAAAAACAGCAAGTGTCACAACGCCATGACTTCCACTGTGGGTACCGGATTTGCAGGAACTATCAGAGCTATCAACAGCGGAGAATGCGGAGGAGGGCGTCCAGCGGCGGTGCAGAATCGAGTAAATCTGTATAAGAAATTCTGTGGATGGCTGCAAGTCACTACTGGTCCCAACCTTTCCTGTTAATATTGCTTTCCTACGATGTTATAAATAAATAAATAATGACTGTATAAGCAGTGTTCGCACGAATAAGCAGCTCTGAACATACCACGGAACCGTATCCTTTGGTTGTCCGTTCTTATCATCAAGTCAATAGATGCTGCAAGTATTTCTGTTTCCACTGGAATTATATGTCTTCCTACAATTGGGTTTCAAAAGTAAAATAATTTTCAGAAAAAGCAATAATAAAGAGAATAAACCTAGTATCCACTTCTAATTTCTTACATTCAAATCTCAAAATTTTAAAATTTAACTAAGATGCACAAGCTCTTAAAGAAAGTAATTTATAGCTCGATTGATCATATTCTAGGGTCCAAAGCATGCTAAGATTTAACTAGTAATGAAACGATACCCGTGTAGAGACAATTATTCAGAATTTTCCACTAATCAAATTCTAGAAATATACACCAATCAATTTCCATCCCATCACCAAGCTAAAAGTGTAAAATTGTTCGAGGATACACATGAGATGTGAGTACAGTGATCGTAATGAGAAACATAAATATTTTTATTATATTTATAATCTTGATAATGAGAATGGTTAGGATAGTAATGAAGAATAATAATCTTTTGTCGGATGATTAAAATTAGATGGACACATTTTTCTTGTGTTACACTATTGGTTACATTTTTAGGTGATGAAATTATATATAAGAATTTTTTAATTATTTATGTATTATTATTCTTATTATTCAATCTCGTTAATAAAACATATGAACAAAAGAAATTTGTATTATGATCATATTAAAGATCAATTATATGTACATTCATAAGTGTCTTTAAAAGTAAATAATAATATTTTATTGATAATATAGATTGTATTATTTTGTCAAAATATGTACTTTTTTATGTCATGAATTGAGTAGTGTAATAATATAGCTTCTATGCTACATCAATCAAACATGTTTATGATGGTGAAGTGTTTAAAAATGATAATTTCTTATACAAGACTTATTACTAATTAAGTCAATTTAATTAATATAATTCTACTAATAGACCCATAAATTCTCCATATGGAAGAAAGATATTGTATATAGTTTATAAAAATTCATATTTTTTGAAGAAATGGATTGAAAATAAATAAAATATTTAACATTTTATAAGACCTCATGAGTTTATGGTGTTATAATAAAAATAGTTTATAAAAATTCTTATTTCAAACAAATTAATGAAAATACTAAAGCTAAGCAATGTCGATTTTCTCATTGTAGAGTTATATGCATAGGGATTACATATTTGTATAAATTTAGAGATAATTATGAGAAATATATTATTTATGTGTCACACAACAACAATTTTAGAATAATAAAATTTAAAATGATAAATAAATATTTGATTCATATTCAAAGGGTTCTACTACATCATTATCAAAGAAAGAATAAAAATATATTAAAATATACAATATTTACATGACATTACCTCCAAGGAAAAACTAGGAGTGCCTAAATAAAGATAAATTAAACATTCTAGCTCTTTTGAGAATATCTCCTAAGATTTTTACATTGCATAGTAATGAGAATTCACTCGTACATGATCAAGTGAGTAAATTATTTATCATTATTAGGAAGATGATATACTATTCATATTCACCAAATAAGACAATATATAATTAGTTAGCCTAAGTACACCTGTCGAGTAAACAAAGTAACTAATAATGACACCTCTTATCCTACAACTTTTAAAGTGAATGTATGATTAGGACCACAATATCGATGGTTAAAAAATTGATAATGATGGTATATATATAGTGTGGATGTTCTTAACTTTATAGGACCAACATAATCTCATCCACTCTCTTTGGCCTTAGCTTCAATTTCAATGTGGGTAGCTTTGTCAAATTAAGTATTTGAGAGTTTTTGCAACGTTTCTAATAGTAGCACCACTTCCTACTAATATAAAATAACAAAGTTGTGTCACACTTTTAGAAAAATTAAAAAAACAATTTGTTAGTGTATTCTACTCTAGTTAGTGTAACTTAAGCCTAGTTAGGTGTTGAATTTGACCTTTGAGTCATCCCCCATGAGGTGCCAAGGTTGTTGAGGTGACTTGAGAGGTGTCCAATCCATCTCAACACCTCTCCCTTGCATTGAGGAGAGAAACTCGCCACCATTGTAGAATGAGAAGTCCTCTCCTCAATCCATGGCATGTATTTGTTCATCCTCATTCAATCCTCTCCTCAATCCATGGCATGTGATTGCCTAATCTTGTGTCATGTATTTTGTCATCCTCATTCTTTATAGTGAGGGTTTGAGCTCATTGTGAATACTCAACTGAATACAATCTTAGGCATTGTTCATGTGCTTTTTTCATATCTCCTAAGTCTTCTTAATTCTAATATGATATTAGAGCAAGAAGGAGGCAGTTTCAAGCCTATAGGTGAATCAATTTATTGTTATTAGTTGTTTCTTTTTCGTGTTCTTGCCATCAATCTGCAAGAAAGATTGAAATAAATCGATCCCACCCTATTTCAAATTTGGCATTTGAAGCTCTACTTGGAGAATCGAATATCTCTGTAATCCCTCACAACTGCAACCTTTCCATTTTTTGGCAGCTTTGAACAACAAGTTTGATTTAGGGGTGGTTTGGGTGTTTCAATTTGTAGTCCCAATTCATTTTTCACAAACCTATGTTCACTCCCATAGAGGCACATTTGACTATTCATGAAGGCTAAATTTATCTTTGCAACGATGTGATCTCCTCATTGAAGGTAACGATTCAACCCTGAGGCCATGAATGTTGTTTGTTGTAGGAAAATTTATTGCATAGAATGTGACATTAGAAGTTTGAGATTGCGATTTTCTATCATATTTGTGAAGGAAAAGAGACAAAGAAAAATGCAAAAAAACATAAAAAAAATCTTTTTATATTATATTCATAAAATTCTAACACAGAATAGCTGCAATTTTTGCTTCTTCAGAGAAATGTAAAAATTTCTTCTATCTCCTTACAAAATACAATAAGCACACTAATATATCCAAAGTTGATGGCCAAAAATAAATACAATATTAAAATCTAACTAAGATAAGCCATCAAAATCAAATCCAAGTCATTTTAAACAAACTCCTTAATCATATTTAAAATGGTCCTGATGATTAAATATTCATCCTTAACCTAGTTGTTTGCTAGCACGCAAGCCAATGAACAACCATTATCAAACAAACCAAAAATTGCTCTACCGTAGATGAGAGAGAAGATAGGCATGATAATGCAGGAGTCACTTCCCAATCACTCAGATCTCGAGAGAGTCCATGATGGCCACAATAACCGCATTCCCGCGGTCAGCGAACAAGTAGGTCATGGTGTAGCGATAGTCACCATGTCACCACGAGCAGTTAGCAAGGAGACCGTGGGATAGCGGGAGCGACATCTTGATGGTTAACCGCGCAACCAGAGACAACATGCGATTAGTCCATGGTAATGTAGAAAATGAAGAAGATGGCAATCGTGAGACTGCAGTTAGAGAACAGTGTGGCCATGATATTGTGGGGGACACTGCAATACCGTGAGAAGGTAAAGCTGAGGGCACGATAAGGCGGTGAGAGGTGGAGATGACCATGAGAGTTGATGAAGATGTTGGCACAGTTGTGCGGTACAGGCCATAAAGGTGCGTGGGAGTTGGGTGAATTCCCAACACTCCCCCTTGAACATAGCTCTCACCTTCTTGAATGCCCAATTGCTCCCTTTGGAAAACAAATGAGTCTTTTTCCAGTACCTTTGTGAGAATATCTGCCTATTGTTCATCTGATTTGCAAAACTCCAAAGTAATCTCCCCAATATTGATTAGCTCTCTGATGAAGTGGTAATAGCTGTGTATGTGTTTTCTTCGCTTGTGGAAGACTAGATTTTTTGAAAATGCAATCGCAGAATTGTTATCATATTTTTTTTTGTTGATTCAACCTATTCAATTTGAAGTTCCTTGAGAACTCTCCTCATCCATTTAGCCTAGCATGAAGCACTCGTAGCTGAAACATATTTAGCTTCAGCTGAGGATAATATAAAAATTGGTTGCTTTTGAGACATCCATGAAACAACTCATGTGCCAAAATTAAAAACATATCCTGATGTGATTTTTATGTCATCAATACTCCCAACACAATCATGGTTTGTGTAACCAATCAATTTGAATTCATTTGATCTTGTATACTAGATGCCATAAATTTTTGTTCTAGATATGTATCTCCAGATTCTTTTCCTGCCTTCGAGTGAGTCTCCTTTGGTGTTTCCATTAATCTAGATATCAAACTAACTACAAACATAATGTCTAGCCTTATGGTTGTTAGATACATTAAACTTCCAACAAGTTGTTTATACAATGTAGAATCAACATCTCAACCTTCATCTTCCTTGCTCAACTTCAAACCAGTTACCATTGGGGTAGGTTCTAGTTTTCAATTTATCATGTAAAATCTATTTAAAACATCTTTAGCATATTTTGCCTGGGATATAAAAATCCAATTTTTATCTTGATTTACTTCAATTCCTAAAAAATATCTCATCAGACCCAAACTTTGCCATCTCAAACTCTTTCATCATTTCTCCTTTGAACAAATCAACTAATAGATTTCCAGTCAAGATTAAATCAACATACATGCAAATAATCAAGATTTTACCTTCTTCATTCATCTTGGTATACAATGTTGGTTCACTACAAAATCTAGTAAATCCATTCTATGTGAAATAACTATTTATTCTACTATACCAAGCTGTTGGGGCTTGTTTCATCCCATACAATGCTTTCTTCAGCTTGTATACTTTATCTTCTTGTCCCAATATCTCATATCGAGGTGGTTGTTCAATGTATACTTCCTCCTCAAGATAGCCATTGAAAAATGTTGATTTAACATCCACTTGGTGAACTAACCATCTATTATGTGCTACTATGGGGAAAATCATTCTGACTGTATCTAGTCAAGCTATAGGTGCAAATGTCTCTGTGTAGTCAATTCTAGGTTGTTGTGTGTAGCCTTTTACTACCAATCTTGCTTTGTCCTTATGCACTTCTCCATTTGTATTCAATTTTGTCTTATAAATCCATTTAACACCTATCACATCTATGTCTTTTGGAAGACTCTTCAACTCCCATGTCTTATTTTTTTCAATGGAATCTATCTCTTCATCCATTGATGTTATCCACTTCTCCTCTTTAATTGCATCCTCATAATGAATTGGGTCTTCAGCTTGAGAATAAAAGGCAAAAAGTTTGAACTATTGTGAATCATTCTCTCCTTCATTTTGATTATAAATATCACTTATGTTTCTGATTTTATGTCTCCTCATGCTTTCCAAAGTTGGGTTTGATAAATCAATTGAACTTGCAGAATGTGGACTTGAAGGTCCTATGCCATAATTTCTTGTTGTTGATGGCATTTGTAGTCCTCTTGTTGATGTTATTACATTTCTTGTTGATGTCAATTGTTGACCACTTGTTTGAGCTTGACTTGGTATAGGAGTAGGAACATTTATTGGAACTGAAATTTCATTTTCTTCTTGAGGGATATTGACTGTTACATTAACTGTGCTCTCTCTACTTCCATCCCATGCTTCATCTTCAACGAATTGAACATCTCTGCTGATTATAACCTTTTTAGTTGTTGGGTTGAACAATTTATATACTTTGGATTCATCACCGTAACCAACAAAAAAACATTTATCTCCTTTAGTGTCAAGTTTTCTTCTTAATTCATCAGGTACATGTGCATATGAACACATCCAAAAACTCTCATGTGAGATACACTATACTTTTTACCAGTCCAGGCTTCCTTAGGAATAATATTCATCACACTTTTCGTTGGGAATCTATTCATAATGTATGTTGCACAAGATATAGCTTCATCCTAGAATTCATTTGTTAAATGCTTGGCTTTCAGCATGCTCCTAGCCATCTCCACTATGGTTCTATTTTTTCTCTCAGCTACCCCATTCTATTGAGGTGTGTATCTTGTTGTGAACTATTTTTCTATACCATGATCTTTACAAAAATTTAAAATTCTTTTGATATGTATTCACCTCCTCTATTTGTTCTCGACATTTTGATAAAATGAACACTTTGTTTTTGAGCAAGAGATTTAAACTAACAAAATAAATCAAACACTTCACTTTTGTGTTTCAAGAAATAGACCCATGTCTTCCTTGAATAATCATCTATAAATGTTAGAAAATAAAAACTACCACATATTGAAAGTGTCTACATTGGGCCACATAGATCTGAATGAACAATTTCTAATGGGGCTTTTTCTCTTGTGGATTTCCCTATTGGGAAAGACTCTCTATGCTATTTTCCTAGAATACACCCTTCACAAATTCTCTCAGGTTTTTCAAGTAAAGGAATTCCTTTTACCATGCTCTTCCTATAAAGCAAATTTAGACCACCAAAATTCAAATGGCCAAATCTTAAATGCCACAACCAATTTTCATCTTTTACTTCTTCTTGAAACATAGTCTAAGTAACAGTTGATACTTCTTGTGCTTGTGCATAATTTGTGTTCAAATCTGGTTGAATTCTTAAAGGAAACATTCTATTATTTGTCATCTTAATCTTAGCTATCAATTGGCTACTTGGGTATTTGTCTAAAATAGTGCACAATCCATTTTTAAAAGTCACTCTATAACCCTTTTAAACTAACTATCCTACACTCATCAAATTGTGTTTAAGACCAGGCACAAAATAAACATCAAAAATATATTTTTGTTCCCCTTGCTTGGTCAGAATACCCTTCCCTTTCCTTTGACTGACACTTTGTTGTCATTACCTAGGGTGACATCTGACTTAACATTTTCATCTAGACTTGTAAACAACTCTAAATTTCCTATCATGTGGTTACTACAACCTGAGTCTAAGAACCAAACATCTTTCTCACTAGCTTTTGCTACATTACAAACTAAAAACATTGTACTTTTATCTGGTCTATGGTCTTGACTCTCTTTAGTAAAATTTGCATTATGTCTACCCATATCATACTACTTCTTCCTACAATCATTCATATAATGTCCAAACATTTTACAGTAATGGCATTGGACCTGAGATTTATCATACCTTTGACCTTGAGGAAAAGTTTGAGATGGGTTTTGGCTACTGCCTCTTCCACTTGAATTTGACGGGTTGTTTTTCCACCTCTATTGAAACCTCTTTGTCTTGCTCTGAAATTTGATCTACCTCTACCTCTTCCTTGATTAATTGAAGCTTGTGACTTGAATGCATGCTCCAATGACACATTTTTTGTTTTGTTGAGTCCGTGTTCATGAGAAATAAGTGATGCATAAAGCTCATCAATTGAATACTAGGTGAGGTCCTTTGTCTATTCTATAGTGACTGAAATTGACTCAAATCTAGTGGGTAAACTTCTTAAAATATTTTCTACAACTTTGACATCTTCTAGTGTTTGACCATGTGTTTTCATATGGTTTACCAATCCCATTATCTGGGTGAAATAGGAAACTACAGACTCATTATCTTTCATAAATAGGGTCTCAAATTCTCTTCTCAGTATTTGCAACTTTGCAGTTTTAACTTTCTCCATTCCCTGATATGTAATTTACAGAATGTCCCATGCTTCCTTGGACCTAGTTGTAGCTGAAATTATTGGAAAGATACTTTCATGTACTCCTTGTAGAATGAAAAAGTGAGCCTTTGAATCCTTCATCCTATTATCTTTCAGTAAATCTTTCTCTTCTTGTGTCAAGGCATTATATGTTGCAACATATACTAGGTCTGGAAAAACATTTTCTACTAACTCCCATAAGTCTTGTGAACTGAACAAAGCTCTCATTGTTATAGACCAGTATTTATAATTATTGCCATTTAACTATGGAATTTCGGGATTAGACAAGCTTGTGCTTGCAGCCATGATTTACAGACACTCTAAAGCACTCTAAGACACTCTACAAATAACCTTTCTCTAATACCACGTGAAAGAAAAGAGACAGAGAAAAACACTAATTTTTATTTTTTAATATTATATTCATAAAATTCTAACACAGACTAGCTGTAATTTTTGCTTCTTTAGAGAAATATTAAAAATTTCTTGTATCTCCTTACAAAATATAGCCAGCACACTAATATATCCAAAGTTGACAACGAGAAATTAATAAAATATTAAAAGCTAATTAAGATAAGCCATCAAAATCATGTCCAAGTCATTTTAAATAAAGTTCTTAATCATTTTAAATTGTCCTGATGATTAAATATTCATTCTTAACCTAGCTGTCTACTAGCATGCAACCCAATAAACAACCACCATCGAACAAACCAAATACAACTCTACCACAAATGAGAGAGAAGATAGCCTCGGTAATGTGAGAGTCACCACCCAACCATTGAGATCCTAGGAGAGTCTGTGATGGCCAAGATAACCACATTACCATGGTCAACGAATAGGTAGCTCGTGGTGTGGTGCTAGTAACCACGCCACTGTGAGTAGTTAGCAAGGAGACCACGGGACAGTGGTAGTAGCATCCTGGCGGTTAATCACCCAACTAGAGGCAACACTCGGTTAGTCTATGGTAACATGGGAAATGAAGAAGATGGAAACCACAGGACCACGGATAGAGAATAGTGTGGTCATGGTATCACGGGGGACACCGTGGTACTATGAGCAGGTAAACCTGAGGGCACAGTAAGGTGATGAGAAGTGGAGATGACCGCGAGAGTTGATGAATATGTTGGCATGGTTGTGCGGTACAAGCCAGAAAGGCGTGTGGGAGTTGATTGAATTCCTAGCAATTTGTAGCCATCAAGCTATCATGGCATCTGAGACATGGCTGAGATAGGTGATTTCCTTCACTCAAATCCATGGGTCTATGCAACTTTATTAGAAGGGAGATTGCTTGTTTCTTTGTGCAGATTGGAGATTGTGTGGCATGTCTCTCTATACAAAGGAAAGAAGATAGCCCACAATAGGTAATAAGGTGTCTTTCAGATTGGGAAAAATTGAATGTGGAGGTTGATGATGTAACTTTAATAGTCACAATTAAATTGTAATGTATAAAGTTATCATATAAATTTAGCATTTAAAGCTATCATATAAAGCTAACATATAATGTTACACATTGTATTCACCAGTTGAAGACGAAGGGTGAGATCTAGGTTGGCAGGAGGCCAATTTCCCCTCACAATCAAATCCTTTGTAATATTCACTTCACTCCGATTCCAACAAGTGGTTGGAAGGTAATATTCATCTCTTTGATAGATTTTTTCTTTTTCTTTTCAAGTGCAGTTAATTAAATTAGACCTCTTTTGCAAGAAATTAACTGTTTAATAAATTTTGCTTAGTAGCTCAAAATTGAGTATTGTTTTTTGCAAAAGTAATTGGTTTTTAATTCTCCATGCATTGGTCAAATTTATTTTATAAAATGCACTAAGCTATAAAGTGCCAAAATCTATTGGGTCACTCTTTGAATAGTTTCAGGGGAGATTTTTGCATTTGATCTTTTCCATATTTAGAAGATTTCTACATGTTTCATAGTCAAGTGTACATATTATGGGAGAACTCAACATGGGGATGAATTTTTTCCTCATTTCTAACACACTATCTTTTCACTGCTTTGTAAGACTGTAAAATAGCCTACTACTATTTTCTTTCTAGATTCGCCACTTTGGGATGTATATCTACCCAAAATTTCACATCTTTTCATATAATCACATCTTGTTGATTTAGATGACACTATTGAGGAAATTCATCTTATTTTCAATATCAGCTTCATTGAAGTTGCATCAGCCTTGTCTTCTTCAAATATTCTTTCTCATGCCTTGCCTACAAATACATTATGGGCATCATCTATGTCTTTGGATCTTGTGCATAATTTAAAGACCTTTATACTTCTTTTTGTATGTTCTTATCAGGATTGGGAAGATTACTTGCACACTTCAATGGTTCACTTTCTTTGTAACCTGGGAGAAACGTGGTTCAACATTCATTTATTCTCTTTGGCATACTTCATTGAGAAACTC